>CBVK0100462704.1:0-12100 GCA_900067695.1 Picea abies
GCCAAACATTTATAGTTGGCATATGAAGGATAAGTAAGATTCGCCAAAGTTACTACATTTTAAAATAAATTTCCATCCTTAAAATCATCTTTGTTTCTAAGGTACTATGAGCAGTGAAGTGGGATTCCATCCCTTGGGTTGTGCAGGTTGAGGGGAATTTTGTTGGTGGATTGGAATTATCTAAGAGTTTAACTATTGAAAGGGGGATATTATCTAGCCTTAGGGACTTTTGTCTCTTATGGATTCATAGCCCCATATCGGGGGTGTCTCACTATTGAGAAATGAAACAACAAGGCTACAGTTGGGAGGAATGTTTGTCCTCTGCAGCAGGTTTCACATTTTATAAGATAATTGTTCTGTTTGTTGTGTTTACTCATGTATAATGCTGATATAACTGTTGTGCAATTTAATCTAAAATATATTTGGTTACTATTTTTTGGCGGGGGCCGAGTGTTGCATTTAAATCCTTGTTTATATGGTTGAATGATATTGTATATTATTTATCTATTTATATGCACAATCGAGCAATTGTATTTAAGTTTTTATAGAACATGGACAACTGGATGAACTTGTATTTCATGTTGTATGTTAATTTCCACATTTAAATTTAGTATGAAGAATTTGTATTGGGTCATTTTTGTAGTGATGTGACCTAGATGGGGGTTGGTTATGTTACAACATATACTTGGTATTTCTCTTTGACAATAGGATCAATAACCAGTTGGGAAACTTTAGAAAAACTATTCTTAAAAAAAATTGGTGATGACAAAACCCTAGCTACTTTAGTCCTAGATCTATCTAGATTAAAGATGAATCAAAATGAAAATATTAAAGATTTCAATCAAATATTCATGACCTTTATAAATATAATACTTTAATATTCACAAACTCCAATTAATGTTATATTAGAATTTTATACCATTTCTCTCCCTTCTTCAATTGCTATCTTCGTTAAAAGAGAAAACGAAAAAAAAGTAGATGAAACCATGCGAGAAACTTTTGAAGTAGAGATGAAAATGATGAGAATATCCAACAAAACTCCTGCTGAAGGAAGAAGATCCTTACCTTCCACTTAGAAAGTCATGTTTAAATAAGAAAATAAAGATAAAGAAGCTCTAGATATTGAAAGCTTACAGAATTTACTTAAAATTCTCACTAATGATATCATTGACATTAAGAAAATCGTAGTAGAAGAATACCCATATAAACGATCTTGGAAATCTCTTTTCAAAAGAAATTATTTTCCACCTCTAGGTAATCAAATTTCTACCATTGATGAAGAAGAAGAAGAAGAAGAAGAAGAAGAGTAAATGGAACATGATGATGAAGATGTTGGTACTTATGAAGTTAATCTCACTTGGGATATTGTAGATGGAATTATTGTCAAAGAAAAGGACTCTACATATAAAGAGACAAATTCTATCCAAACTAGAAGAAAAGGTTCCTCTGCCATTACTTCATCCCCATATCCCTCCACTATACCTAAGAAAATAGTTCCTCAAGACAAAATAGTCACTAGAGGCTTATTGATTTTGATTAGATCGAATATGATTTGGTTGAGGATATAAAGAGAACTAGGGGAAACATTTATTTTTATGAGCTAACAAAGTTAAAAAAAAAGAAAAACAATTTATTAAAATCATTAGAAAACAACAACATTGAAAAGAAAACATCTCGAAGTAAAGAAAAAGAAAAAGTTGCTCAAAGTTCCTCCTCAAATAAAAATAAACAAGTTGATACCAATGATGTGCTAATAGGAGATAAGTCGAATTCCCATGCACCACCTTTCCTGTTGAATTTCAAGATCTTCAAGAGAAATGTACACAATTGTCTATTGGATTCTAGATCTTCGTCAAACATAATGCCATACTCAGTTTGCAAGAAAATCAATGATCAACCATAGAAATATGACATACAAATTGTACATCTTGATAGAATGAGAGTCAAAGTGTTAGGATAACTTAAGGATGTTTTCATTAGGTTATATTCTAATACTAAGGTTCACCAAACAATAGACACCATTGTGGTTGATATTCCTAAATCATATGAGTTGCTCCTAAGAAGGGGCTGGTTTGAAAATCTTCATGGCTATTTTTCTATAGTCTGGTCACTTATGTGGTTACCATACAATGGTAAACCTAATCAAATCAGAGTAGATAGTGAAAAACAAATGAAGTATATTGTGACTGATATTGATGGTGAAAATGAGCCAATATTGTTTTCAAATTTCATCTTGTGCAATTATTGCATTGATTCATTTTTTGGAAATTTTATTGCAAAAGTTTCACCATTCAAAAATTCATCTATACAGTATGAGGTTGTGAAATTTTCCCAAATTGATTATTCTAAATGCATAAATTTCCCTTCTGATATTTTAGAATTTACTAAAAAAGATGATTTCTGGATTTTTTTTTTTAATGGATCAAAATATAAGGAAGGTGATGGAGCAAGTTGTATTTTTCAGGATCCAAATGGTAAAATAAGCATGTTACCATGTAGGCTGGAGTTTCAATGCAAAACCAATGTAGCTAAATACAAATAACTTATCCAAGGTTTGAAAAAGGATACAAATTTGAATGTTTGGTTCATAAACAAATTTGGTGACTCATAAATTATCATAAAAAAGGTACGAAATACTATCCATTGTGTTTCGAATCACTTAAAAAATTAACAACAACTTGTTTTGGATTTGTTACCACATTTCACTACATTTGAGATAAAATCTACTCCTAGAGCCTTGAATTCATATGCATATATTCTTGCTAACGTGGCCTCAAAGTTGATTCCATATAAAGAATTTTCCCATCAAATGTTTTCCATTGAATTGTTGTTTATGCCATTCACACTTGATAATATAACCAATTGGAGAGTCTTAAACGATGATGCTCATATAATAAATTTTCTTACACAAGAAGACACATACAAATATTTAGTCATTGAGGAAAATCAACATGATTCAGAGACAAATTATTCTTCATTGGACCATAAGGTTAAACCTGAAAAAATTATTGCAAAATCAATATTTAAACTTGAATATTTTTATGATCTTCATGATAGGTTTAAAACACCAACTAACTACAAAAAATACAATTTTTCAATCAAGATTGAAATCATAAATTTGGGAACTGAAGAAAATCCTAAAAATGTTAATATAGGTTTAAGATGCACCAATAAATGGTATGGTATAATCTACCAATAAAAGATTTCTCCGAATCATTTAAAAAAACATCAATGAAAATCACATAAATTGGCACAAGTCACTTTCATCAGCATTGTGGGATAACAAAGTCACACCCAAAACTGCATTAGGAAATTCCCCTTAATTCCTTTTCTATGGAAAGGAAGTTATCATTCCAACTAATGTAGCTTTACCTTCCTTTCAATTGGATCAATCTGTCAAAAATGATCCCTACCCAAAAATGCAAGAACATATAGAGGAATTATTAAAGTTAAAAGAAGAAAGGGATAAAGCCAAACAAACATTTTCTTAACAGAAAAAAAAAATAAAGAAATGGTTCGATAAAAATTCAGTTAATAATAAAAACTTTGAATTTGGTGATTTAGTTTTGAAATGGGATAAAGACCATGAAGAAAAAGGGAATCATACAAAATTCTAAAACTTATGGTTTGGACAATTTCAAATTGCTAGAAAAATTGGCCCTTTTACATTCAACCTTTAAACATTAGAAGGGGAGAAGGAAATTCTCCTTGTGAATGGCCAGATTCTAAAAAAACAATTCTCATTAAAATTCACAAAATTGTAAATTATTACATAAGTTTTACTCTTGTAGATTTTATCATTTGCTTAGAAAAATAAAAAGGGTGTTTTAATCTCAATAACCATTGATATGTTCTGGGTGATATTATATGCTAGTATAATATTGAAAGCATCACACTTAAATCATCTATATGAACTATCATGGCTTAGTAGAAATATCCATATTAGTGGTGGAAATCATATGTTACCAAGCTTTCATTGTCTATATCACTATCGCATCTTAGTTTTCTTATAGTTTGTGTCTTCTCATCTTTCCATTTTATCATTTAAAATAACATGAAAAGACGATTGGTGGAAGGAATATCCGAATCTAAACCTTTCAAGTGCATAGACCACCAAGCAAATCTAAATAAATTTTGTATCACTCTACTACCTTAAGCACTTAATTTCTTATGCAATACATGTACTTGAATCATTAAAGGTGCAAATAAATAAAGTAAGGAAGATGAAAGAACTAATTAGTGTGGGAAGTACAAGTAAACCCATCAGGGATATGGACGCTCACTGGTAGTAGGATTGTGCCTGTATGATACTAAGGAATCTTTTCCAGGGCTATGTATGGTCGTCGATAGTGAAGAAATGTCGAGTCAAAGAGAGATGAGGAAAATAGGAAGGAAAATATTTACTCACCCAATGTAAAAGCCTTAGATCACACCTTGTACCCATTTTTTTTTAGTAAAGGTAAGGAAAATTAATTTGAGAAGTCCATTCAAAGATGCAATTTGTAATTTACCCAATATTTTCTATTGGTGATAATATGTTTAACGCTTGGACATTTTGTGGTACCCATGAACTATGGAATTTATTCTTACAGCTGTTGGGCCCTTCATTTTGTTGTTAGAAGTTGTACAAAGGATGATGCAGTTCCAATTTTGGTCAAATAGAAGTTCTGCAAGTCATAGAGGAGCATGATAGTAGAACAAGGAAAGAAACTGAAAATGGTTGGAAGGAAGGACAACACAACACTAGGATGGAGAAAGAAGTTACAACAAAACAAGAACAAGAAATCATGTGAAATCTCAAACCTAGAAATCCCAATTGGCTTATATATTTGGGATGAATATGATTGTAAAGAGTTGATTAATGTTTGACGATTTGGGGTTGTTGTCGATTATGATTATGAATTGTAGGTTGTTGGAATGCATTCGGGTTTTGTATTATTTTCCATTTTGGGTAAATGTTAGATAGATTTCTAAGATTCTGCATTTTAGAACTGGACCAATTTTGTACAGAGTCATGTCCTTTTGTATTGGTGAAAGATAAAGGGTTTTGGGTTAACCTTATCTCTCAGTAATAGAGTCTGTTGTAAATATTTGGCATGGTCGAGTTATGTCTGTATCTGAGAAGAGCATTATGTAATGGAGAACAACCTTGTGAAGTTAATACAAAGAGAGATTCAAATTTTGAAATTACTATGTCTGTTAAGATTCATATTATATTGAATGTTGTTTCATATTGTCTTTATGTAAGATCTGATTAATGGGATATAGTTTCTTTATGGCTGCAACACAACTCTGTTTTCTTTAATATGAGTTAGGAATGTTTAAACAGTTCTAAGTTTAATCTATCTTGCGCAAGACTACAAAGATCATAATATTGTATGGATTTGTCTAAGAATTCTTCTTACCCTTCCCAATTTTCCTTGTCTTGGTTGTGCTTTAGGTGAGAATTCTTCCCTTCAAGGAAGATGAAAATTCCAATGCTCTAGGATACCTTGATACCTTTTGTTGGTAACCTAAGAAGGACCCTAGTCTAATCAACTTCGTGCCAACAAAATGGTTTCATTGCTGGGACCTGTTTCAAGAGGGAACCTGTAGGGAGAATTCTTCCATGGATCCATCGATCCGATATTCACCAGTGGTGGGAGAAGAAGTGATGCCTTCATATGGAAAGAAGCGGAGTTGTAAGGTAAATCTATGAAGGATACAAGAGAGGTTATCTTTTACTCAAAAAGATCAAGCGACCAGTATGAGATATTATGGGTTAAATTTTTGGAAGAACTATTCCATTGGATAGAGAGTCTCCAAGAAGCTTCATAATTCAAAGAAAGAGTAAAGAAGATCTATACTTGGAAGACATAAAATATTGCATTTCTTCATCAACTGTATCGTCCAATAACTTGAATGGTTGATTTTTGGTTCAATATGACTATGGAAGGATACATTGTTGAGTTTGCAACTGAGAATCACCAGTCGTTTTCAAGGGTAGAAGAGGATTTCAAGAAATATGCATAAGGAAGGCTACTAAGACAAATTCCCCTGTGGATTAAGGTATTCTTGATGGAGGAGGGGATGTTGACCATATCCCTGACTGAGATGACAACCTAAACACCCACGCTTGGGGTGGGGTGACTTTGGGGTGGAATCATGGCTTGAGAAAGGGGAGAGGTTTCTTTGATAAATGGTGGAGCAATAGGAAATTGATGCAAGGAATGAGTGAGCCTTGATAGAGTCTCCATAGTTGAGAAGTGGTGGCATGGTAAGATAAAGAAAGTATTGAAGCAGTTTGAGGTGTTGAGGAAAGAACTTAGACCGGGAGAAGTTGATGAAGGAAAGGAGGAAGAGTTGCAGAAGATGAGAAGACAGGAAAGACTAGCTATTCAAAGACTAAGTGAGAGAGAAGCGTAGAGAGAAATAATTCCCCAAGAGGTTGTAAAAGAAGAAGAATGTGTAGAAGAAAGAGAAGATCAAGCCGACGTGAATCTTGAAGAATAAAGAGAAGATTCAGCCCCGGTACCATGAAATATCAGGAGCTCGGTCGAAGAGACCGATCCAGAGGATGAGAATGAGACCCCACAAATCAAAGAAACCTACCTAGAATCTAGTGGAACCAACCCCGAATCACCTGTCCCCCAAGTGTCTTTTATACCAGTGGTAAATCCTATACTACCTTGTAATGTTATTCCTATTTCAATTCATTTAGTTAGTCAATCACATTCAGTGAGTACGGTACTGGGAGGATATTGGGATCCCCTAGTAGATCACAACCAGAACCATTAGGGTTTACTTTGATAGGAGCAGTAAGATCAACAATGGCTAGAAATGGGAGGATTGATACCCAGACTTTTGGGGTAAAGGAGACGAAGATGTTGAGCAACATTGGTTTCTGTGTGAAGCAATTTGGAGATCTAGAGGGACTCTAGATGAAAATAAACTGGTTGAATTCCAAACTACCTTGAGAGGTCATGCTCTGAAATGGTACATGAAGGCTATTGATCTAGGAGGAGCACAAGGAAAGGTGTTCACATTTGGACAAGTTCGGAAAAAATTCATAGCAAATTTTAAGCTACCTCAGTCAAAACAACAAGCATTGTTTGAGTTGCATGATATTTAGTAGAGGGATAGAGAATCGACTTGGGAATATAGTTAGAAGTTTAAGGATGCCATTGGGAGGCTAGCACATCCAATTCATTAATATCACTAGAGATAATGGTATATCCGTGGATTGCTACCTATGACACAAATTCTGTTAACGCAACAATGGATAGACTCCTTGACAGATGCCTTGGAAAAATAAATGAATATTGAAGCCATGGAAGGATATCCAAGGAGCCTAAGGGTGACCAGACTACCAGTGGATGCAAATTGTTCACAACTACAAGGACAAATATTGACACTGATAGAGAAGATTTAAGAATTGATGATACCCAAACCAGGACGACCACAAGTATAGTGTACTAGATGCTACATAGAAGGGAATTTGGTGAATGAATGTCCACGTATGGGGGGAATAGGACCTCCTCACAATCTGATGGGACCCTCATCAGGACCCACGAGAGGATTTGCACAAGTATATGTGAATTTACCATTCCATACCCCAACCTTGTATCATGCCTTCCTAGGTAATCAATCATCGTCGTTAGCTGAGCATTGAGAGATCTACCAAATTTATGGGAATGTGCCAAGGCAGTTCCCTATTATTTAGAAGTATTATACAGTACCAAATATTGTACATTGTGAGTTCTACGCATCTACCACGCATGTTATGAATCATTGTAGAACACTGGATGCACTTGCAGACAGATTGGATCGAACATCATTGAGGGTGACTGAAACCCCTCAAGAACCAGGAAGAGGCCAAGGAGGTCGAGGTGGAGGAGACTTCATAGGAGGAAGAATTAGGGGAAGAGGAACAAGTAGATGCTAGAATTGTGATGAGAAAGGTCACATGTCTAGGGATTGTCCTCAACCAAAATGACCATGGTGCTCCCACTACAAAACCAGTGGGCATGCAATTGAAGACTGCCCAGAGCTAATTGTGAAATGGGAATGTCGGGCACATCAAATAGGAGCCAACTTCATCGGTTAAGATACAAAGAGGGTCAGCAAAGGACATCTACCCAAAATTAATATCATCACTCGAGGAGGAGAAAAGACTGACACAGATGTTGATAATCTACTTAAGATCCAGAAATCAACACCTAAGGAGGACAGGTATCACCCTATGAAACAAAATCTATAATTTAAAAATGAAATAGAAGTATTCTGGAGTATATTGAGCCCTGAAATGGAAGAAAACCCCCCTCATCCCACTATTTATCCTAATATTGGGAAATTCCCTGCTTCACCCCCTACACCCTAAAATATGGTAATCCTGATGAGACAACCTAAGCAGTCGCAGAATGTAGTTGAACTTTGGTTTCAATTATTTTCTGATATTCTTGGGAATGACCAGCTAACAGAAAAGTTGTGCAATGCCATGTATCTATTCCTAGGAATGGAGGAATCCCCAGGAGATAGAATAATGACTAATCTTCCTGAGAAGAACACTCAGAGAGTGAAAAGAAGGAAAATACAGACTGGGAAAGAGTTTATATTAGCATCCCATCTAGATGAGTTTGATATTAAGGATGTTATGTTAGGTCTAGGATCTAATGTTAACATATTTCCTAAAAATACTTGGGAAGCTTTAGGGAAATCCCAGTTTATATATTCCCCAATCCAATTGAGAATGGCCAATCAATATTGTATTTTCCCAATAGGAAGGATGGAGAATGTGGAGATAGATGTTGTGGGAGTAAAGACTATAGTTGATTTTGAGGTGATTGAAATCATGGGGGATAAAGACCCTTATCCTACACTACTTGGTATTGATTGGTATTATGATAACTATGTTGTTATTAACCTAAAGAGACATACTATGACATTTGAAGCAGACAAAATAAAATTAGTTCATCGCTTGGATCTGTATGTAGGCCCTCGATACACGGAGAGAACGAAAAAAAATATGGAAGGAGAGGATCTAGATCAGTTATACATAGTAACAACAGGGAAAATATCAGACTACATCAATCCTACAGCCGATGGATCAGTAATTTGGAGGAGCATACAATCAACAAATGGAGATTCAAAACTAGCACTTGAAAGTTAGAAATAGGGTGCATATGAAATATTTTCAAGATGATGCACAACTTACAGAGCAATAATATGGGTTGGAACTGAGGTCAAAGAACATCCGACATATAATGGTACCTCTAACCTTGGCAATTTTCTGGTTAACATTGAAGAAAAGATAGCAGAAGATCAAAGGATCGTAATTATGGACTTATCCCTAGAAGACACCCCTGCCAGGTGGTGGGCTAGTCACAAAGAAGTAATTAAGAACTAAGAGGATGTGAGCTATGCTATCCAATGTCGATTTGAATACAAGGAGCAACTAAAATCAGAGATGCAGATGGATTTTCAGGTTGTGCAATTGTTTGATGGACAGTTTGATCCTAAAACACATATCGAACAATGTGTAAGGAAGTGACAAGTTGTAGAAGTACCATATCACTTGCTGGTTCAAGTATTTCCCCATTCGCTAGGTCCAATATCGAAATCCTAGTAAATCCATGAAGAGACTAGAAGGCAGACCAACAATTGGAAAATTTTATCAGACCAATTTTGCAAGGACTTCACTTTAACAAGTAAGTACTCCGAGCTTAAGATAGTCCTGCAAAGAATTAAATAAATGATTTTTACCGATGTTTGTAAATGAAAATCAGACACAGTGTTATGTTCCAATTATAGTCAAGTGCTTCGATCTAACCTTCACTTGTACACTAACAAGACACCCATAGAATACTACAAAATTGAGAAGGATTTGGGAGACCATGATGATTTAGAAGAACTGAAAAATTTAACCATTGAGGAAAAAAAAGGAAGTAGATAAATCCATAACACGTTGCCCAGTCATATTGATATCTCTTATAACCACCCATTGAAGTTGTGGAAAATCAATATAGGAACTATCAAGAAACCCAAGATAGTTGTTTTAAGAGATTATTGGGATGATCGAACTAGCCAGGAAATACATACCCTATTGCGGGAGTATGAGGACTTATTCCCAAGGACATTTTCATAGCTAAAAGGCATAAAAGGAGCTATGGGAGAGATGAATATTGAACTAAAACCATGATCAAAACCTGTAAGGAATAGACCATATCGTATTAACCCTAGGGTGAAAGAGAAGGTTAAGAGGGAAATAGACAAGATGCTTGAGGCCAGAGTAATTTTTCTAGTTGAAGAAGCAGAGTGGGTTAGCCCCATAGTTATCTAGAGAAAGAAAGGTACATAGGAAATTAGGGTATTCATAGACTACATAATCCTTAATTCTTCCTATGTGCATGACCCTTTTCCCACACCTTTTACCGACGAGGTACTAGAATAGGTTGTGGGGAAAGATTCTTACTCATTTACAGATGGATTTTTGGGGTATCAACAAGTGAGAATTACCAAATAAGATCAAAGGAAGACCACATTCATAACAGAATGGGGGTCATTTTCATATAATGTGACTCCCTTCGATCTAAATAACACACCTTCAGTTTCTTTCCGGATTGTGATAACAACCTTGTGAGAATTCATTCACAAATTTATTGAAGCTTGTATGGGTGACTAGACGATGTACAATCTGTTAAAATAAAATGTAGTGCTACTACGAATAATGTTTGATCAGTGTAGGAAGCTACAGATATATTTAAACCTCAGAAAGTGTATCTTCTGTGTGCCACATAGAAATCTGTTAGGCCACATAGTATGCCAAGAAGGAGTGTTGGTAGACCTAGCCAAGGTTGTGGTTATTTTGAATATGCCACCTCCTATGAGCACTAAGAAGTTGTTCTCATCACAAGTTCATCAAAAGGTATGTGACTATTACTACACCCCTGGAAAATCCACTCAAGAAGTATGAATTGTTTCAGTGGACTCCAAAGTGTGATCAAACGTTTGACATCCTAAAGGAAAATCTCAACACAACACCTATTTTGATATTCCAAATTGGGAATAGGAATTTCATGTACATGTGGATGCATCAGGTATTTCCCTAGGAGCCATCTTGGTGCAACCAAGAGATGGAAATATGGATCATCCCATCTATTTTTCTAGCAGGAAGCTATCGCAAGTTGAATGCAACTATACAACCATAGAAAGGGAGGATTTGACTATGATTTATGCTCTACAAAAGTTTAGACATTATTTTTTAGGCTCTCATTTTAAAGTTTTTATTGATCATTACGCATTAAAGTATATAGTTAACCAGCATGTGTTGGAAGGATTATTTATTCGATGGTTGTTACAGTTTCAGGAATTTTCATTTGAGGTGATCATCAAACCTGGAAGATGCAACGTGGGTCCTGATGAATTGTCCATATTGGAGTTAGGGGAGAGTGGTGGAGCAATCGATGATCAACTCCTAGATGCAGACCTATTCTCAGTTGAGGTAGTACCCCTAGTATCTACATCACACAGGTTACACATATGCCAAAAGATGACTTACTTGGGCAGAGAGTTATGGAATTGCAAGAACTTGATGAGGCTAGGTTTTTAGTAGACTTTCATTAATCAGTTGAGAAATCTAGGTAGAAGGCTTGGCACGACTAGCACATTAAGGAAGAAAAATTTGCTCAAGGAGATAAGGTCCTACTTTATGAAAATGATACCTAAAACATCTTGGCAAGTTGAGCATGCATTCGTTGGGACCATTTATAGTTGCGAAGATCCATCATTTGGGAGCAGTCAGACTGGCGCAACTGGATGGTATACTTATACCAGTATGGGTGAATGGATTTCACCTAAAACACTATATTTCTCAGGATTGAGCTAAAGGATTGTTTATCCAGTCCAAAGGATCTTGTATAGTATTTATATTTGAATTTTTGCAATTTATTTAGATTCAGTTAATAAATTCGGAGTGTGCATTGTTGCGCCGCGACATCTATTTCATTTTTGTTCCATCTGAGTATTACTTTGGTGCAGAACTGTTTACTCAGCAGCACAGGATCACAAGATCCATGAGTGTTGATTAAGGTTGGTTTTCATTGATGTCAACCCTTGAAGAAAG
>CBVK0100462705.1:0-12100 GCA_900067695.1 Picea abies
GTTGTATCTTATATTTCTCTAGATTTCATGATATATGCTTGGACATTATGACTGAGCAGAAGTTCCATTCTTTGTGCAATCATCTTGGAGTGAAGGACACAATTACCTAACAATTGTTGGTTCTTTTGTTTTTACATATAGTGTACTTTGAGGGGGGGGTTTCCCATGAGGTTTTCCCTCTTTCCTCTTTTATTTCAGTGTATATTTTTTTATTTTTGTACCTAACATGGCCTCATTTCCATGACCCATTCTTTATTTTCACCATAGTGATGTTGAGTGGGGGTGTTGGAGATACTTCACACACACCTATGATTTATTTTTACTAAGGTTTTCCCCATGTTAATTAGTCATTATTCAGTCTCCTATAGTTTAGGGAGAATATTCCTCTTTAGTTCACACTTCAGTTTGATTAGTTGAGTGGAGTCTAGATGTTACATTGGGACCATCACCATCCAAAATTTGGATAATCACCAACTAATGTGCATTGTCCTTGGAATTATTACAATACTAGCGCATTACTCATGAGTCCTTGATCTCCTCCTCACTTCACTCTATTTCAATCAGTTAACTGAAGACTGAGAGACTAGTTAACTTAGACTAGGTGGCAGTTCACTCCCATAACTACTTGAGAGATTAGACTAGCTAGGAATTTAATCCTATTACTGATGGTGTGTGTCCAGATCCATATAGACCACCACTATGGCACATTTACCTATCCTCTAGTGCACATTAGTTGAGTTATACATACTATATCATGTGTAAATAATCATTCATTCATTTGGTTAATGAGAATTCTTCTATTCTTTCTCTGCTTCTTCTCTTTTCTCATATTTTTGTGTAAATTATGTATGCCATTTGCTAGCTAGATCTATTCCCTGTAGGTTCAACACATTTACAATACATACATATATACCGACATATATATTTTCATATATACCAATATATTGTATCAGTATATACAACCAGGCATTGTGCTTGAGAATAGCACCCCCATGCCTTATATCCATTCTCAATATGCACCTTAAGACTATCATTGCAATGGCTTGTGTTATCTTACTTTTCCATTTATCTTCTCCTTTAGTCCTTTGCAGAACATCCTCATACTTTCTAGGTCAAATTTGCTAAACCTCCCATTTATGTGTGCTTTAATATATGCACACTTCCATATATATGTGCACTTCCATATATGCACATTTATGGAAGGTATATTTCATAAATGTGCATATACAAAAGTGTTTAGATTCCGTAAATGCACATTTTGTATATGCTCAACATCAACTTATGTATATACAAGCTTAAATGTATGCACATTCATGAAAGTTGGATTTTGTATATGCATGCTTCCATACATACTTGTGGAGTCACATTTATGCAACCAAATGGAGAGCATTTCCATAAGGGTCACAGTTTGGATGTTTCTTAGATTGCTCATATAGATGCAATCATTATTTGTAATAACATCCCATAGTAAAACATCAATATAGATTCTATTAAGGACCTTAATAAGGATGCTTTATTGGTTGTAATAATGCCCAATTTATAAACATTAACTGATATAATAGGATGAAACATAACGAATACATTTAAAAAATTAATATTTCTCAAAAACTTATATCAATTAAAAAAAAAAAAACCTTCTTTGGACATACCTATGGAGTCACATTGATGCAAGAAAATGTAAAGTATTTCCACATGGGTGACAATTTTGATGTTTCTTATATCCCTAATGTGGATGCAATAATGTCCTTAATAACATCCTATAGTATGGTTTTGAATAGTAACACTTTTATGGATGTCATTAAGGATGCTTTCTTTGTCATAATAATGTCCAATTTATGGATATTAACTAAGATGTTTCCTTATTCATATATGTGGTCACAAAAACATCCAAAAAGTGACCAATGGTTGCAATAACAACCAACTTGTTTGATCATCAACTAGATCTATATTTAATCTAAACATTTTTGGGGTTGTAAAACATCCAAAATATTATAGTGCATGGACAATAAAGATTACATGTTCATGTTTTCTTTCTCCTTAAAAAAATACAACAAACAATTTGGCTAATACAACCCACCAAATTACCTTATTTACTACTAAAAAATATTTGAATGGCAATCCATTATTGGACCTTGTTTATATAATAAGTCCCTCTAGTATTGGAAAATGAATCGGTCTTATATGAAGGATTGTCTTGCTTTCCTCTTCAATTATGTACAAGTGATGTCTCTATCCATATGTGCAAATGAAATCTCTATCCATATTATATAAGATTGTTGGTAGGACATACCAATTATCCTCTCCACTTAAACAATAATGAATTTCAAGTTACCTAGTTACCTCACTTCGATGAATCCCAATTAAAGATGACAATTTAGAAATTGTGGACAATTTCTTTTTAAGTGAAGAGGAAACAATGAGTACTTTCATGTAGTTTTTTTTTAGTGTCCTTAAGTTGTAAATAAAATTGTTACCAATGTCACTCCATCCCTACTTATAGTAGATTAGATTGATAGATAAAAGTAAGTGCAATATAGTAGATGTGCAACAATACTATAAAATTAAAATAGGGACAATTAAACTCCTTAAGTCTTAAACATAGCCTTTTTTGCATAGAGAGAAGCTCTACAACAGAGTATGGGGGAGATGTTCATGTAATATAACTCATTAAAATAATAAATAACATTAAAAATTTTGATAATCTTTTTTAATAGAAAATTTGAATTTTCTTAATTTTAAATGTTTGATTATATATTTGTTGAAAATTTATAATTAAATGGATTATAATTACACTCATAGGAGTCCTCTATTGAAATCGATGGTTTAATTAAATTTTTGATTACAAATTCCAATCTTATGGCCAACAATTAAAGATGATGACATATTCTTAATTTTACATTCAAATTCAAATGAATGAATGAGATTTAATCTTCATAACTTCCTAGCATTTTGTAAATACCTGTTTAGCTTTTCAAATTTAATAAATTATATTAAGAAATTATTTTCTTCCCATTTGATTTTCACATTTAAGTCATTAACCAAGATTAATATGTATTCAACATTTTATTGCCACATGGAACATATCATATTTAGGGATGTGTGGAATGTGGACCATGGAATGGCTTGATTCCTGCGTTTCCAGGTGGACACTCGCAGGTTTCAATTTAAATTAACTCATGCGTTACTAGGGGGAGAGTCGTGTCGGTTGTGTTTCAATTTCAAATATCATATTTGGAGCATGCTTGGAATGCAAACGGTGGAATGGCCTGAGGCCTACGTTTCAGACAATGATGGGGTTTCAATTTAAATTAACTAAGCGTTAATAGGTGGAGAGTCATGGACTTTCGGTTGCGTTTCAATTTAAATTAACTCATGCATTAAGGTGGAGAGTCGTGGAGCGCTACTAGGTGGATATAAAGAAGTCACAAAAATGATGTATTTATGTATATTCAACCTGGTCTCGATTTTTGGATCGATATGCAAACTGCTATATAGTTGGAGAGCTAATGTAAATCAAACCTGTTGGATCACTTTATCGACTGGAATTTGGACTTAAGAAATTTTTGAAATTTTAAAAAATTCTAAACATTTGATCGAATAACATATGGATCTGCGCCTGTGTACACTGATTTCTTTGTTTTGATTGACTCGGCTTCGCTCGACATTTTTGAATCAAATATTCAAAACCCTGGTGGAGGTTGGATATAATCAAGCTATATTTTGTTTTATATAATTTTTCAATGGAGTTGTAGGGAGATACCTACAGGTTAACATAATAGATTTGTAAGTTCTTTTTATATTTATAAATAGTTTGTAGGTATGTGTTGTCATTATAAATAGTTATCTTAAAGTTTAATTAAAAAGATAACACTATGTAGGTATTAACATAGATATATTTCTTAATATAAATGAAAGAATAGATAAACAAAGTAAAAGCCATACGGTTAGGGTTAGGGATCTGCGCATGTGTACATTCATTTCTCTGTTTTGACTCATTGTACTTCAAAACCAGCGTTGAGGTTGGATATATAATTAAACATTATTTTGTTCTATATATTTTTTGAATGGAATCGTCCAACGATACCTATAAGTTAACATAATACAATTGTAATTAATTTTTCATTCAAAAAATATATAAAAAATTCCAATACTTGTAGCCATAAATTACAGCTCTTATTATGTGGATAGTATTTTATATTTTATGAATTATGATGGAATAAATGGAAAATAAATTTTATTTACTTTTACAAATATTGTTTCCATATACTGGACCAATCATTTAGCGTAATAAGGTTTAACCTAAATCAACGTGATGACAATCATATATTTTTTGCACTTGATAAAAATGTATTTTTCAAGTGGAAATAATGAGCATTAAATAAATCTATAAATCCAAATAATATGGTGTAATGTAGAACATTGATATTAGTTTTTCAAATAAGTTTTAGAAATAAAGTTAAGATTATATTGATTATTTCATTACATTTATTATATATATAAAATATAATGTTAATATTAATTATTAATATATTATTACATTATTTAAAAAAAATATCAATTTAATTATTAATATTTGATTCAAGAAAAAAACATTATATCAAAAAAATATAAAAATATATATTATAAACAAAAATATCATAACAATACTAATTATTAATATTAATTATTTAATTACATTTATTATATAAAGAGACAATATTTAATATTTTAAACCAAAATTTTAATAACAATATATTAAGATGGTGTATTTATCTATTTTGTTTGCTTGGAACAAAATCCCACAAGAAGAAAGTAAAAACTTGATTGAGGTAACTGAACAAGTTCTTTCAAAAGCAGGTTTGCATGGTGGAAATGTAAAAATTGAAAAATATATTAAGAGGTCAGGTACAAGAGTTAATCTTCCAACAAAGCCAATCAAAGCAAGAATAGGGGATTTCGACATTGACTGTGTCCTGGATGAAGAAACACAAATGAATATTATACCAGAAAGAACCTGGAGAGCTATAGGAAGGCCTGCAATGATCCCTTCCCTAGGAGGAATAAGTTTATTTAGAGGAAATCTAGTAAACCTAATATATTAAGAGAAAGACAACATATATTTTAAATTTGCAAGAAGATATAAATATATTTTATATCTTTAAGATATTTTATATTTTAAATATTTTACACTATAAATCAAAATTGTTTTTAACCTCTTCTTTTGCGTTTTCCTGATATTTGCAATTTGCAACACCAAAAAGAAAAGAAACATAAATGGATACTCTAATTATATATATGATTATATGCTTTATTATAGTGACAAACAAAGTAACATTGGAATATGACGAAGATAGTAATATTGCAATCTATTGAACATAGTAAGGTTGCAATGTGATGAACATATACATATCTCAATGTGATGGACATAGGTATGTAGTCACAATGTGGATAGTAACACGAAAATGTGATGAACATAAATAGACATTGCAATGTGTCACAACACTCTATTGTTGTAATGTGATGAACATTTTTTCACATTGCAATGTGACACACATATCGCAATGTCACAACGTGACAAAGATTTCCAAGCGTCGCAATCTGTCGAACAAAGTAACATTGCAATCTTCCAAACATAGTAACTTAAAAATAAGGGACAAACATAAAATGTTGCAATGTGACGAACATAGTAACATAACAATGAGTGACAAACATATAATGTTTCAATGTGATGAACATAGTAACATAACATTGCGATGAACATATGCATGTCGTCAAAATGTTGATAGTAATGTCAAAATGTGATGAAAATAAACAGACTTCGCAATGCGTCACGTATGACCCTGTCATTGCCACATGGCGAACATTTCCTCAAGTTCTAATGTGACGCATATCTCCCGACGTTGCAATGTGACAAATATTTCCAAATGTCACAATCTGTCAAACAAAGTAACGTTGCAATTGACTAAACATAGTAATGTCACAATGTGATGAACATATATGGATCTTGCAATGTGATGAACATATACAAAAGTCACAATCTAATAAACATTTTCAAATGTTGCAATGTGTCGAACATAGTAATGTTGCAATCTATTAAACATAGTAACGTCGCAATGTGACAAACATATAAAGACGTCACAATGTGATGAACATATAGGAACATCGCAATGTATCAAACATTTAGAGACATCGCAATCTGATGAACGTAGCCCTATTTTTGGAATACATTGAATATATCTTCATGTTGCAATGTAGCACAAATGTCCCGACATTAGATTGTGATAGACATTTCCAAACGTTACAATGATTTGAACACGACCCATTGTTGAAATGTGATGTACACAACCCAATGTGAAAATGTGACAAATGTAGACCAACATTTCAATGAGACAAACATTTTCTAGCATCGCAATTTGATGAACATAACCCATTCTTGAACTACGAAAAACCTATTCCAATGCCATAATGTGAGAGGAAAAAAAACTTCATTGTAATTTGATGACCATAACCTTACGATTTCATGTCACAAACAAAAGATGATGTCATAATTTGAAAAGCAAAACCTTATGTTGCAATGTGACGAAAAAAACATGATCAACATTGCAATGCATTAGTGCCATAGGAAACTATGTTTAAACATAATAAACTTGGCCCTCCATAATCAGATCCACATGGTCAATGAAGTTCAAATCTTTTTTTGGGAAATTAAATTATGTCTTTTTGCAACACCAAAAAGAAGAATGGTTAAATGCATGTACTCTAATTTTATATATGCTTATTTGGAAGGTTTATATTTTACAGTTTAATATCATATGCTATCAATGTCCTTAGAAAAAGTATGACTCTAAGTTTCTTTCTATGCAATATATCACATCAATTTAAACATACTATCTTTTCACTAAGGAAACACTTAGTTACATTTTTTTTTAAACTTCACCAAGACTTCCTTTTTGTAATGTCTCAAACATAAACCAACCTTGTTATGAGATGAACATTTCCCCGACGTTGCAATGTGATGAACAATACTAAATGTTACAACGTGACGTACATAGTAATGTTGCATTGTGTCGAACATAGTATTGTCGCACAGTGACAAACAAAGTAACATTGGAATATGTCGAACATAGTAATGTTACAATTTGCTAAACATAGTAACGTCAGAATGTCATGAACATAGATTGGCATCACAAAGTGATGAACATAGGCATGTCGTCAAAATGTGGAAAAGATAAACATACGTCGCAATGTTTTGCACATCACCATGTCATTGCAATGTGTGAACAATTCTTCACATAGCAACGTGACACACATATCCGAACGTCACAACGTTAATGACGTTGCCAAATATCACAATGTGTTGAACATAATTACGTTGCAATCTACCAAACATAGTCGCAATAAGGGATGAACATATAACGTTGCAATGTGATGAACATAATAATGTTGCAATGTGACGAACATAGTAACATAGTAACATTGCAATCTACAAAACATAGTAACATCGCAATGTGATGAACATAAGCATGTCATTGAAATGTGGATAGTAACATCGCAATGTGGTGAATGTAAACAAACATTGCAATGTGTCGCACATTGCCCTATCATCGCAATATGTCGAACATTTCCTCACGTTCCAATGTGACACATATATCATGATGTTGTACTGTGACAAACATTTCCAAATGTCACAATGTGTCGAACATAGTAACGTTGCAAATAGACCAAACATAGTAACATCACTATGTGACGAACATATATGGATGTTTCTATGTGACAAACATATATGGAAGTCACAATTTGATAAACATTTCCAAATGTCACAATGTGTTAGAGAGAGTAATGTTGCAATCTTCCAAACATATTAATGTCACAATGCGACGAACATATACCAACATTGCAATGTGACAAACGTATACAGGCATCACAATGTGACAAACATTTATGGACATCACAATTTGACAAACATATCCCTGTCATAGCAATGTCACAGACATAAATGGATGTCACAATGTGTTGAACATATCCCTTTGGTAGCAATGCGATGAATACATCTTCATGTTGCAATATGGCACACATGTCGTGATGTCACATTGTGATAGACATTTCCAAACATCGCAATGGGAAGACAACATATTTTCGCAATGTTATGTACACAACCCAATGTGCGAATGTGACAAATGCTCACCAACATTGCAATGAGATGAACATTTCCTGACGTCGCAATGTGATGAACATAACCCACTGTAGAACTATGAAAAACCTATTGCAATGCCATATTGTGAGAAACAAAAACCCTTGATCATAAGTTGTTGACCATAATCTTACGATGTCATGTGAAAAACAAAAATTAATTTCATAAGGTGACAAATAAAACATGTTGTCGTAGTGTGGCAAACAAACCATGATAAACATTGCAATGCAGTAGCGTCATAGTAAACTATGGTCAAACATAATCAACATGGCTCACCATAATCAGATCCACATGGTCAACGAAGATCAACCATGGGCATGGCCAGCCATAAAAAAACTCACTCAACAATGGTCATGGTCAACCATCGTCAACCATATTCATTCTCAATTAAGGTATTAATGTATTGATACTATAATAATGCATTATTAAAGTATTACTACTTTAATAATGTATTTTTTAAGGTATTATTCCTTTAAAAATGCAATTATTACTTTAGTATTACTTTAATAAAGTATTATTAATGTATCAATAATTTAATAAGTTACATTATAGATTAATTTATTAATAATTTAACTTTTACATTATATTAATCTAATAATGTATTATTCATATATTAAGTGAATGTATTACTACTTTATTACCCTATGGTTACTTTATTGATCTATTGAATATTGATTGAATTTTTTTATGATTACTTTAATAACTTATTAATAATGTATTACTCCATTAGTGTATTAAGGTTTTGAAAATTTATTAATTAATTAAATTATTACATTACATTATATTGTACATTATATCAATGTCATTTATAGTTATGACCATAAGATATCATGATCATGGTCGATCATAGTCAACAATCCTCATTTTTAATAAGCTTATTAATGTATTATTAATTTAATAATATATTATTAATATATGAGTTTATTAGTGTATTAATACTTTAGCAATGTATTAATTAATAATGTATCATTGTATTGATTAATTAACACATTACATTACTAATATTTTTAGTATTTTAATATGTCACATTATGCATAATGCATTAATACTTTAATTTATACACTAGAATAATATAATAATGTATTGTCAATGCATTAATACTTTAATCATTTTTTACTGAGGACAATGCATTACTTTTTTAATAATGTATTAATAATGTATTACTTTATTAGTGTATTACTATTTTAGACCACGTACTAATTAATAATATATTAATATATAAATTATTTAATACATTACATTTAATGCATTAATATATGATTACATTATGAATGTGTCATTAATATTAATTTAATAACACTATTTTAGCAATGTACTAATTATTAATATATTAATTATTTAATACATTACATTAGTAATGTATCCATTAATTAATACCTTACTTTATACACTAATCTAAATAAATATTTGGGGCATGCGTGAAATACACTAATCTAAATAAATACTCTAATTTATACATTACCATAATATAATAATGTATTTTCAATGCGTTAATACTTTAATATTTTTTACTAAATACAATATGGACAATGTATTACTTTTTTAATAATATATTATTAATGTATTACTTTATTATTGTATTTTTTTATTTTTTTTTGTTTAAAAAAGGGGAGGATCATGTTTAAATTGCTATTGCATGTTTACAGAGTCTGGTAGTGCCACCAACTATCCCGCCTACTAAGAGGAAACCGAGACAGTTGGCCTTAAAATGCCATCTATCTTCAAAAAAACAAAATTTTGCCAGGCTGTCGTCTTGCACGAAGGAAACCAGGATGCACAACCAGAATGTATTCAGTCCAGTCTCTAACAACCTAACTGCTAACATAGCTAGAGTCCACTGCTAAGAGAAAATGCAAATTAGAAACATTCACATAACCTTTGGACCAGGCGACTCGCCATCATCATCCTTCTTTTTCCATCTTGTTGGAATCGCATAGGCTTGCATGCACATAGGGCACTGTAGTCGTGGGGATGCTTTGGAGTGTGTTGCATACATCATATTGAGGCGAAGGATGATTTGAATGGCTTTGAAGATTTGGTCATCCACCATACTGCGAGTTTCGAAGAGGAGCCCGAGATAACTCAGATTGTTGTAAGGAGGCTGGTCCTCCCATTCCTCTTGAACAGTCAAGAGGGGATTTGGCCCTTGAGCATGGGTTCCCTCCTTTTCTGCAATAGCTTTGCTGAGCTAGCCTGCTGGCTGATGGTGCTACTGGGTTGCTATCTTTGGGGGTGGTCCGCTTGTTGGGTTTGTCATTTCGTCTCTGCTGCCTGATGCTTCTTCCTGGACGTAGTAGACTGTGAAGTCCTCTGCCTGTTCTTCTTCCTTGCGTCTGTGAGAGGTTCTGGGATCTGGAAGCTTGGTCTCGTTTCCAAAATCCGTGGGTGGATTCCAATTGTCTAGGACGGTGAAGATGAGGTGTTCTGGACAGTTCTGGATGGATTCGTCCGGAGTGGTCTCCTCCACATACACCATGGGTGGCGTTTTATGTCTCCCATGTTCCTTGGTTGCCCGAGCAGATGCAAGAGCCAACTCTTGCTCAAAGACCTTCTGTCGCTTCCTGCGAGATTCATAGGCATACCATTCCATGCCTCTGCAAGGCTTTCCTCGTGCTCTTGGCATGTGGAGGAGCTAAGCTAAGGCCAGGGGATTGACGGAAAGATTATCCCTGCTCCAACACCTTGCAAATTGAATTTGTAAATGCATCGCATTACCCTTCGGACATCTGATAAGGGTGAGGTTGATTGTGACAGTGGTGACCATTAAAGCTAAGTGCTTAATGCTCTGGTGTGCCATTTCCTTCACGTGCTTGAGGGGACTCATCAACTGGGTATGACTACGCGGGCGCCCTTCTAACTTTAATGGTGAGAGGATGGGAGGCGGTGGCCATTATTTATGGCGCTGCCCATCTCATGTGAGAGGATGGGAGGCGGTGGCCATTATTTATGGCGCTGCCCATCTCATTGCCACTTGGCCTGCTTGCTCAACGTGGCACCCCATTCAGGGGATTTTGTTATTAATTTTGTATAGAACAAATATGTTTCAATTACAATCAATAATTACAAATTTAACATTAACCTAATCGACATATTTTGCAATTTCATTCCTTAAAATACAACATTGATTTTGGCAAACCTCAATATAATACTTTTGTCGAGGGAAATGAAACTTTTTATAGAATTATTTTCAACTACAACTAATAATTAAAACTTTCACAACAAAAGTTAGATATACGTTAAAACCAAATTAATTTAAATTGTGATTTTTGTTTCTTAGATAGTTACATGACTTAGACTCTCTATGAAGGTGTTTTGGCTACAACTAGCCCACACTTATTTTGATATTTATGAGTTTGTATGAAGGTTGCATATGCAGTACCCTTAAGATGAACCCCAAGATGTGATTGTATACGTAGGTTGGTGAGCCAAGATATTTTGGGCCTAAGTTGTACATATATTTGGTGGCCAGAGTGCTCATATGATTACACGATCTTTGTAATATGTATCACTCATATTAATAATAAGATACATCATTGTTGCAAACCAATCAGACGAAAGAGTATGGGGGACTAAGAACTCCACTAGCGGGAAAGGGGGCTAATGATCTTAGATGAGGAGCCAAGCTAAGGGGGCTTAAGTTAAGTAAATATTATTTTAGTATTTCCTAAAGTTCAAATCTTGAGATGTCTTCATCTAAGTTCCAAGAGTGGGGGAACGTATCGACCGAAATGTTTTTTCAGCCTTTTGGCCAAAAGTTAAATCTGACGGCTCCCTTGAAAAATCTTAAATCTAACAACAAATTTAAATTTAAAGTTAGGTTTTTCTGTTAAAATTAACTTTCAGCCGAAAAATAATAACTTTTGACCAAACTATTAGTTCGGCTGAAAACTTGTAACTATGACACTTTTCATAAAAGTATGTGTTCACTTC
>CBVK0100462706.1:0-12100 GCA_900067695.1 Picea abies
TGGTCAAGTGATCACCTACATCTCAAGGAAATTAAGAAAGCATGAGGAGAACTACGCGAAACATGATTTGATGTCATGGGACATTATGTATTCATGAAGAGTGTGGAGACACTATCTTATTGGACAAAAATGTGGACAAAAAAAACCCAGAACATTGTGGATTGCAACACTATTCACGTAGAATGACTTGAATGCACGAAAAGGGCATTGGTCATAATTACTTAGCAAATAGGACTTGAGATTAAGTACATTGAATAAATGGTGAACATAGTGGAAGATGCGTTGAGTTGGAGACCACACATATTTTCAGTGATACCTCTTCAAATGAATTTTCGAGAAGAGATTCTAGCTATACAGTTCGACAATGACTGGTATAAAGAGGTTAGGGAAAATATTGGACAAGACACCATGATGGTACCAAGGTTTGAAGGTTATAAGTTGGACAAAGATGGATTGTCGAGGCATAATGATTGGATTTATGTATTTCCTAATGACGAATGGAGAAGTTTGAACTTAAGTGAATCTCAAGGAGAAGTATACATTTATCATCTAGGAGTCATGAAAATGAGGGAATACCTTAAGCCTTTATTCTTCTGGAAGGGATGAAGGCGGACACAGTTACCTACATGGCAAGGTGTCTAGAATGTTAGGGAGTGAAGGTTGAATATATACATCTGACTAGATTACTACAACCTCACATCATTCCAAAATCGAAATGGGAGTCCATTTCGATGGAATTTATTGTTGGATTGTCGTTGATGGCAAGGAGGAACGACTCGATTTTCTTTTTAGTTTATACTCTAATGAAGAGTGCACATTTTATTCCTGTGTGTACGATGTATTAGGCACCAAACATAACTAGAATTTTTTCAGCGAGATTGTGAGACTTCCTGGTATGCCAAAAAGAATAATATTTGATAGAGGATTGATGTTTACAAGACCATTTTGGACTAGTTCCCAAGAGGCCTTGGGAACACAACTAAAATTTAGTACAACATATCACCCTAAGATAGATGGACTGATAGGAATAATGAACCAAATTTTAGAAGATATGTTCTGTTTGTATGTGTTGGACAAACAAAAACATTGGGAATATTTCTTTCCACTAGTAGATTTTTCTTGCAACAACAACTATTAAGGTACCATTAAGATGGCACCGTTGAGTTTCTTTACGAGTGACCGTGTCAAACACCTTGATTTGGGATTGACTTGAGGATAGGGTCCTGGTGGGACCATAAATGATTCAAGAAATGGAAGAACAATTGCAAATGACAAGACAAAGGATTAAATAAGCGCAAGATCGATAAAATAGTTATGTTGATGTGCATCATGTTGAACGCAACTATGAAGTTGGTGACCGAGTTTTTTTGTGGGTGAAACTGCAAAAGAGTTCTATTAAGTTTGGAAGGGGTGCTAAAATCTCTCCTAGTTGTGTGGGGCCTTTCAAAGTTATGAAAAGGAAAGGACTAGTGGCCTATCGACTAGTCATGCCTCATTCTTGAGGAGTTTGCACAATGTTTTCTTGTATCTATTTGAAACTTTATGTTAGTGATCCTACACATGAGATTTAAATAAATTCCTTGTAGTGTCGAATGAGGGTGCACTCACAGCGGAGCTAATCCGCATTATGGAACTTCGCATTCGCTAGCTATGGCATCAAATAGTCAATCAAGTCAAGGTCTAGTGGGACAATTATAATCCACACTTGGATACCTAGAAGGATGCATATGATATGCACCAACAATTTCCATATTTAATTGATAGTTAGACATATAGATCTTGTCAAATGATTTATTTATTGCATTTATATACTGTACAACTTCGGGACGAAGTTTAAAACAAGAGGGGGTGTATGTAAAATGACACAGCACCCCTACCTCGGTAGGGTCTGCTTGGCCTCCCAGTCTATGGATCTTTAATTCCCCTGAGTCAAAGCATCTCCTTTAGTTCCCATTGGAACCTTCATACACATATATCCATAGGTATCCTTTTAGAATTTATGCCCATGCGAAAAATCACTAAGCGCGAACCTCCTCTTCCATGTGACCACTGACATGACCACAAACTCAACCTGAAAAGGTATTTTGGATTTTGTGACTTCGCGGTTCCTATTACAAGTCCCCCTGACTCCTTCGATCCCCGAAACCCTGAAAAGGGATAATGGGTCTTTGGATCCTCCCTTATGACTCAACTATGTGACCTCCATTCAAGTCTCGGGGATTTACTTCTAAGCCCATTGGGATTTTGCAACTTATGAAGTTGCGATGCAACTCTTCCTCTTTTCCCAAAGTCTGAATTTGCCACTTCCTCTCCACAAATCAATGGTCCTGAACCTCCCACGAGCTGACAGTCTAGATTTTGTTGGGGTTTCGCATATTGGTATTTCGCAGCCCAAGATATCCAGATCACTACTTCCTTCACACTTTGACTCTCTAAATGCCGAAATTAAAAATCACAAGATCAATGGTTCTCATTGGCCCAGATCTGGCAGCTACTAATTCTTTTGAGCTTGCAAGTGTTGAAAGACTCTCAGCCTTAATTTCTCCACAAATCTACTAGATCCAACAACCCACAGAATTTCGGTGACTCTCCCTCCAAGAATTTCAACCATCTGTTCAATTTCTTAATCACTCCTTGCCAAAAAACTTGGCGTCAACCCTCCTGAACTTGATTTTTGTGAGGTGAATTCAACTCTTGTCCTTCCTTCAAACTCTTCAAAGTCTTTATCCCTCCTGAGCTTATACTTTGCTACAACCTCAAGGATTCTAAGGAATTATTGCGTGCACTCCTTGCGGCTTCATCACTGATTATCTGATGTCTCGTAAGTTTGCACACTCCTTGCGACAGAAATCCTTCAACCACTCACTTGGGTTGGAGAAGTCTAAGACTTCGACCTAGCTTGCACACACCTTGCATGGCTCTGTGCAATACTTGAAATTTTTTTAGTATAAGAACAACGATATCTCTCCTGAGCTTTTCTGAGTTAAAACTCAGAACCTTGTCAACGCCCTCCTTGCAGGAATTCTTAGGATGAGAAACAATTGAAACCCATACTCTTCCTCTCAAGGAATTCATACATTCAACATGAAATCACAAACATACATACACAACATTGAAACAAATTCATAACAGAGTATATACGCAACCTGTAAACATACCATTCAATAGATGCAAACAATATCCATGATACACCATGAAATTGGATCAAAGAATTCTTATATTAATTCAACATATTTTGTACATGGATTCAATAGCAACAACTATCTGCTTATACAAATTCTACAATCTCTGTTCTTCTCTTATCTCTTGCTCTACTACTTCTAACTTACAATCTTACAATGAGAATAATGATACAATAAAATACATACGAGGGAGATTTCTCAATTTTTCCCTCCTACACTCTAAGCTATCTTATCGAATTAAAGATTAAAACTACTTTACATTTATTACATTAAATGCCACAATTGGAAGATGAGAGAAAACACTCAAGATCCGCGCTACATTCTCCAAATCATAAAAGAAAAAATATCTTTTCCAGATATTACATTAATGTTTCATCTTTTGAAATTCAAAATGTCTTCAAAATACGCATTGGTGCATATCCAACTATCTTCCACTTGCACTTTCTTGTGATGCTCCTGCATCATAAAATCCCGCTCTTGGGAGCACATATTATTGACTTTTTCTTTGAGGACACTTGCATGAAAGTGATCCGGTTTTAGTATATGGTTGTCTGTTTTGCTTATGGATTCTTATGATGATGTTGATGAATTATGATTTATTTTGTTTTGATGTATATGTATTGACAAATGCTATTGATGAGTTTCCCCTGAGTTTGCAGGACACTTGACAGATTAAGGATGTTGATGTAATCAATGGACCTCCTTGGAATCCAAATTGAGTCAGGGAGTGGATTGTATTGGTTTGAGTATTTCATTTATGCATATGTGAAATATGATGATTGTATTGGTTTGAGTATTTCATTTATGCATATGTGAAATATGATCAATTATATTATGATGTTGTTTATGGATCATTGACAGTGTTTCATTGATGGATGCAGGCTGATGATTGCTTGCTAATCTGACTCACATAAGGAGTAAATGGGGCATGTACAAAAATGAGATATTGAGGGAGAGGTGTGGCGACATTCTTGTCACAACCTACTTGCACTCCCACTGTGGCTCGAATTGTAGGTTAAAAATTACCTAGTTCAAGATACCCATGATGTCGTGAGAGAAGAATGAGACAGTCGCTCATGAATATTTCTATGGGGCACACAATAAGGCAGGGTTCTTATTCCTTAGAATCCCTTAGTCTCTCACAAGGTTGCCTGACTGAAGTATTGACTGCAATGGTTGGACAACTACCAAAAGCAGTCAAAAGGCAAGTGGCATCCTTGGAGCACAGAGTGCATCTTGAAGGGCACGTCGTGTTATTAAAATTTGAATCAAAGGCGAGTGCCACCCTTGGATCACAAAGTGCATCTTAAAGGGCACATCGCAGAAGTTAAAAAAAAATGAGTGAAAGAATCTAGGTGGCCTAGAAAACCTTGAGCAAATGTTAAACCTTGTAAAATCTTGAGTACTGCCGAATTAATTAATTGATTAATTAATTATTTAATTAAAGAATGAATTTATTAATCATAATCCCTAAGGGTTCAACCTCATGCAAAAAATAAAATTAACTAATCCTAAGTCTAAGTTAATGAGAAGACTAAAAACTAATTTTATAAATTAAATGATGAGGGAATGAAATAAATCAATTTAAGAAATTAATGAAAATAAAATGAATCTAAAAGAGTGATTTAATACACATTGTTCAAGTAATTACCAAATTGGAATTTAAGGTAAAATTAGATTAAAGTTAAAGGAAAGGGTATGCATAGAAAGGAATCTAGAGTCTAGTTAACAATAGTATAACTAGGAGAAGTTTCTTGTTTTAACTCAACTCCGTTTTAGAAAGGCGTCAGTCATTAATTGGAAATAAAGGGAATAAAGGCAAAACTACAAGTGATTTTAGGAGAACTTTTAGGATGGATGAGGGAATTTGACTTTTATTAAATTAAAATGTGGATTTAATTGTGCAAATTGGGGGAAAGGGTGACAAGTGTAAGGGGGAGATAATTCTAAATTATTTTAATTGAAAAGTGAATTAATTATGCAAGTGTGGGAAAATTATATAAAACAAATGGCTATGAGTAATGCTATGTTGTAGAATTTCTAACTGGTTTTACTTTTGAGAGTTGGGATACCCAGCTTGGGAGAAATTGGTCTCTCTACCTTACGAGGCTAGCTGGGAGCTAAAGAATTTCTAGTTGTGTGTGTGTGGCCCCTTTGCATCTCAGGGTATAAGGGGAAAGAAGAGGACCCCTAGCGTTGGTTGGGAGGTATCAGTGAGAAAAAACATCTCCATTTCTACGTCGTCGGTTATGGTAATCTGTTTTAGATGGGTAATTTTGATAATATTGATTGTAATGAGTTTAATTGCAAATCGCAATGAATTGTCAATGAATTTTATATCAAAGTGCATTAGAAAAAATTATCTGAGAGCACCATCGCATCCGGTATCTAGGCCTTAGTTTTGTTGGCAACTCTTACTAGGAGTATTTAGTGAATTGTATTATTGAAATTAAATTGTGCTAGGGTTTAAAAAAAAAAATTACTTTGTAAGATCCTAGCACGAGAATTTTCACTGGTGTATGTAAAGGCCCTTTTTCGTGACTGACCATGCTAAGTGCTTGTCAGGTTGGACCTGTATGAGCTGTGTTTGTTTTCTTCCTAAATCATCTTAATCAATAAACTACATACAGGATTTTGGTTTGCATGAGTGTGTTTCTGATTTCTGCATTTTTTTTCCACTGTGTTAATGAGATACAATTACCTTCATCTAATACAAGAGCAATATCATCTTGCCTTTGTTTTCACTGTAGAATCATCTAATAACCAGAGTGAATTTGGTTTTCCTTTGTTCTCGTTATAGCCTTCATCTAATAACCAAAGCGAATTTATTTGCCTTGTTCTCACTGTAACCTTCATCTAATACAAGAGAGTTATTATTTTTCCTTGTTCTCATTGTAGCATCATATAATAACCATAGAGAATTTGTTTTTCCTTTGTTCTCATAGTAGGCTTCATGTAATAACCAAAGTAAATTTATTTGCCTTGTTCTCACTGTAGCCTTCATCTAATAACCAGAGCGAATTTATTTTAGCTCTCTGCATTTTTGAAGAGTCATAAAATATGCGCCTTAAATCACTTACTCAGTGAATTTATATCAGTTCTCTGTGTTTTATTTTGGGAGTCTTAAACTCAGCATCTCAATCCACTTGCCCAACGAATTTATTTTAGCGCTCTGCGTTTTTGAAGATTCATAAACTCTACACCTTAAATCACTTACTCAGCGAATTTATATCAGTTCTCTACATTTTATTTGGGAGTCTTAAACTCTGCATCTCAATCCACTTGCCGAGCGAATTTATTTTAGATCTCTGTGTTTTTGAAGAGTCATAAACTTTGTGCCTTAAATCACTTACTCAACAAATTTATATTAGTTCTATGTGTTTTTCCTGGGAGTCATAACTCTACGTCCATCTAAAAATGGACTGTGTTGTACCCTGTGTTTCCCTGCATTTTTGGCATGAGAAGATGCCCTGTTGTTGGAGGAAATACACCTTGTAGTATTGTTGTGTTTCTCTGCGTTTTTGCAGGTGAAGATGCCCTTCATGTTGGGGGAAAACACCATGCTTTACCCTGTGTTCTCTGTGTTTTCTTTCCTGGCGTTTGCAATCAGGGATACCCATGTCTCACTCAGCGATTTATGGATTACGAGTTTGTCTTACCTTTATGATACCTTCCTTCTTATGGGTTGTGATGGCATTGCTAAAGAGTCATTTTCCTTATCTTTTTGAGTATGTATTTATTGTTCTCTACACATTGGAGTATCATTTAGGTTTCAAAATTGATATAAGTTTAGTAATATTTAAAAGTAGTTATCATTTTCTTAAAATGTGATTTTATAGTTTTAATATATTCTTTTCTTTATGATATCTATAATTCTTCAAATTTGATATTGGTTTTGTTAAAATGTTATGGTATAACTCAATGATAAAGAAGGTAAATTTGATATTGGTTTTGTTAAAATGTCATGTTATAGTTATAATATAAACAATCTGTATATCTTATATGTAAAATTGTTATTAAAGAAAAGTAGATATCATTTTCTACTATAGATACTACATTACCATATTAGATAGTTAGGTTATAGTTTTGCAAACTACAAAGTTCTTCATTTTTACATATTCTTTTTTCATTTGGAAACATCTTATTTATAGTTCTTTTTTTTCAAATATGAAAAGTAACTATAGCCTAATTTATTTATGCTTATTTTTCTTATTTAATTAAAATTTTATTTATATTATAACAATGGTTTTCAGTTAGACATCTAAATAGTCATAAACCTTGAAGACCTATTAACATCCCGCTTATTTAATTGCCTTGTTTTTACATTATTTATTTACCTTATTTGTTGGCACAATAATTTAGTTTGTTTCCATTCTTGGAGCCATCTTATTTATGTTTGTCATTATGACCAATATGAATGAGATACATTTAACTAGTACTACCCATTACTCAAGGAAGTCCTACATGAATACTTGTAGAGAACTAAGGGATTGTTCATTATCACTTTGGGAGCATAAATTGCACCTTTGGATCCCGTAAAAGGAGAAAGGTGGGATAAAAAAATGATGAATCATGTGCACTCTTTGGCATGTCATTTTGAATATTTTAACCTTCATGTTCAAGGAATTGGCAAACCAATTCAAATTAGATTCTCTTGCACCCTGGAATAATGTTAGGGAATAAATGATTAAGTAATTAGATTGCGTGCGCTATGGACTAATGATGATGCATAAATGATTACACTTTTAGATTACTCGTGTGCATCGCAATGATGTTGATGTATGATTTCCTAAGTGATTATATTAATTGTGCGCATTGAATGATGTTGATTTATGTCTTATTCGGTAATTAGATCTCGCTCGCACCTTGAAAATAATGTTGATTTATTGTTGAATTCAGTAAGCGATTAATCACACACCTTGAAATAAAATAGGTGTTTTCTTTTGTGCCATGAACAATGATGATGTTTATTGATTGAGATAGTTGGTTTTTGACTTGATTGTGTTAATGGGATGTATACACCTCCTTGTTCCTCAGAACAGTCGCTAGCCATGAGACCTTAAATGGTCAAAATCAATCAAATGAAACATGAGCTTGAGCGTTGCTTAAGTGTCTTACAAGTCCTAACCTAGAAGGGTATGTTGGGCGGGTAGTCATTTTAAGATTCAGTATCTATTTGATCATTGTTTATAAAATGCTTCAGTTGATTGTGAAGTGTCGAACTGTGTCGCTTTTTATGTTTATGTGTCGCTATCCTTTGTGTTTATGTGTTGGTTGTGTTGTTATTGATTTTGAATGATGAGTATCTTGTGATGATTTTAATTATGATGTCATATATTATGTGCTTCCATGAATTATGTTGGCATTAATTTCCTAATGCTTTAAAGAAAAAAAAAATTACCTTTTGTTCTTCGCTTTCCTAGTCATAATGGAGGGGCATTGCATGAAATCACTCTCCTTTTTTATTGGGGAACTTATATATTCACAAGAAATATTTTGTTGTATATTATGCCAAATAATATCTAATCATAATAAAAAAATTCATACTTGATAAATGCTCAAATATCATTTTAAAGTTATATTAGATAGACACTATCATTGGAAACTTTCTCTTGGGACCCGATAGGACAATATTGTATCCATTTCCATTGATGGGACCATTAGGAAAGTATGGTCTCATTTCCGATAAATGAACCAAGATAGAAGGAAAAATAAACCAACAAATGGAGAGACAAGAGGAAATCGATAAGGAACAAATACTAGCACAAGCCTTGAAAGAAGCCATAAACCAATCTTCTAATTTTAGTCCTATTGTTGAACCCAAACTCAAAGAGCTTGAGGAGATATTTTGTTCCTCAAAAATATTGAAGGAACACATTGACATCCAACCAATTATAATGTATATGAATAAGCTTCTCCAACTTGAGCATTAATGCAATACACAAGATCTAGTCTATACCATACTTGAGCTAGAAGAGAAAATTATATTCTTACCATTCTCAAGAAATGACCAAGTAGAAGTAACAAACTTAGATTTGGAGAATATTCTCAAAATAATAGTGAGACTACATAGAAAATATTGGGTAAATAGGTTGAAAAAAGTTGTATAGAAATGAAACATTACATAGAAGACCACCATAACATTTACACCTTATGAGTTGATCTATGGAAATAAGGTTATGCTCCCTATAGATTTCAAAATCTGATCATAAAGAATATCTATAAAACTAGAACTAGATCTCTCTGAGGCACAATAAGAAATATTACAGCAACTCAATGCACTAGATAAATATAGGAAACAAACTTTGTTCCACACTAAAATGATCCAATAACGGAGAACAAAGTGGCATGAAAAGTACATTAAAACAAAAGAACTTAAGGAAGGAGATTGGGCCCTACTATATGACTCAATATTCAATGACTTCAAGGAAAAATTGAGAACAACATGGTTAGTTTCATACTATATTTACATGTGTTATGACAATGGGTCAGTAAAAATCAAAATGATAGATGAGGAACACACTCAAGATCTACAACAAACCATTATTAAAAGAGGATTCATTATGAATATTTAGGGTCATTAACTTGATATGAATGAAAGAATCAATGTTTTCAAATTAGATTGATCACCTCAAATAAAAATAAAAAAATAAAAAGAGAAAAAGGAATTTAAAAAAAAACAACTTCTATAATGAAACCCTCCTCTAATACATCTAGGATGGGTCTGTACTTGAAAAGTTCCTAGGAGACAAGTTTAGTCCTATAGAATAAAAATTAAAACAAATCCCCTCATGGTGAAAACCTCCCAAAGGAACCATAAGGTAGAGCACTATTGAAAACCAACAATTGAACTTGTGCTCTAAGAAAAAAGATAAAAAGAGAGAGACAAGAATATTCTTGTTTATATTGTTGATTATTGTTGCATACAAGTTTATAGATTCAAGCACATGAAATCAAGCTCAAGATGACCTACACACTCCATTCAAATATTCTTCTAAAAGTACCTTCTTCAAAAATATTTGATCTATCTACAAGAGAAACAATACCTTCCACCCTACATCATCAAGTCTAACATATTCAAGGAAAGAAAAATGCAAAGGATTAAAGGCTCTATATTTGAAGTAAATTACTAGGCTACCAAATAAATTCAAACCTAACATTAAATTTTCAAGGAACTACAAATATCCAAAAAAAAAATTGAAAGGGATACCAAGAAAAAAAGAAATGAATTCTCAAATTCTCTAATATTCATATAAACATTCAAGTTGTACTCTTCAACAATCAACATGGTAGTCATCCCAAAACTTGGTTTTGTTCAATAAATATTCATGGCTAACTAGAGCACACAAGATGCAATAATATCAAGTTAACCATGCACAGGATGTCAAAGATCAAGAATCTTAATCTCAACAAGGCCATTCTATTGCACTACACTCTACATACAAAATATTCTCAAGGGTAATGATTTTCCTATCATTTTTCATTTATATTAACATATGACAATACATATACTACCATGCATGGAATTCAAACTATCTTCTTTCCAAGGATGATTTCAAGGGTTACATTTTAAAGTCTACAAAGATAAGAACAAGTGATTTAGCAAGTAGATCTTCGGGTCAAGATAAGGTTCAAAAACTAAAACCACATCAAGTTTGTGATTCAAGGAGCTACCAAAAAATCAAGCTTAAAGATATAAAATAAACAAATTTGTTCTCCGATAAGATAAATGGATTGATATGAAATGTTCCTAGTTAAAATAAGTCAATCTTGAGTTTCCATTTCAATCTACATATGCACACATAGACATTTTGATGTATACCATATCAAATAGACCAAAAGAAACAATGTATAGATTTCAAACCTTCAGCTCAGGAAAGATATACTGCCAAAATCTCTAATATCTCATAAGGGAAGATTTCCATCAAATATTAGTCACTCTTCATTCATAAGTATTCATCAATATGTCTTCCAAAGTGCATATCTCTCTAAGTAAAATTTATAGGCCTACAAAGAAACGAGGTAAAACATGGGTAGTGCCAACTAAACCAAAGGATATTACAAAGTGAATACAACAAGAAGGCAATTATTACAAAAAGAAACAACATAATAGTTCAAAGCTTCTCATGGGATACATTTTCATCATGAAAACTATGATCGTTTTCAATTGATCATCATGGATCTGAGTTTAGGCACAAGACTGCAAAGGATAAGAACAAATTAAAGTAAGAATACAAACTCCAAGAATCAAGGCATCATGTCTACAATGATAAATAAATAAACGAGTAATACAAAAAGGCATGAAATATTTCAAATAGCCCAAAAATACATTACAAGTATTGATAAACTACCTTGGTTGGCCTGTGCAAATACATCACTCCATTACCAAAGAAAAAGTATAATGACAAGTTTTAATCATAAACAATTTTAATCAATTGCATATTAGACTTAATTAATCACCATTGTAATAAGGAATAGAAAATAAATATTCAAAGGAGAAATCAATCTCAAGACCATTCAGACTGTTGGATGATAATTTTTTCAGTGCTTCATTTCAAAGCAATAAAACAACTTAAGGTATATACAATTATTTTTCATTAATTTACCCCATACAGACCTTAAAAAACTCTATTCCATGATAATTCCAACCATCATGCATTCCATTTATTTTAGCTCCACCATTATTTACATCATATCATTTCCATATGTTTCATGTATATTTTAATCCATGTTATCTACCATTAGAATTATTCCTTGACCTATTTCTACCTTCATGTATCATTTTTTGCCCCTATCTACACTCCTATAGGACAATACAGAAGCGTCACACTATAAGTTTCTTCACACTGTTGGGTATGTGTTATATTCTTTGCACGAGTAGTAGTGTCTGAGCGCCTGTGCTGGGCACGCAGGGGGGT
>CBVK0100462707.1:0-12100 GCA_900067695.1 Picea abies
AAGGGAAAAGTAAATTAGACACATGTTTCTTGTTGACTTTTCAATAGCCACACCAGAATTTTTCTACTCATATCATGATCCAGTGGGAAGCTTAAAAGAGGTCATGAATTTTTGGAAAGTTGAAACTGATGATTTTGATGAACATGACCCTAGAGGCATACAAAACAAAGAATATAAGTGAAAACTCACAGTGGGAGGAAAGACAATGAAGATGGAAATGTTGGACTATCGAAGTTCGATTAAAAAAAAAAAACATAATATTGAAACTAAGGAATATCCCAAAATGGTTATTATTGGAGACTATTGGGATAAAGATACCATTAGTTAGGTGGTATACCTGCTGAAATAATATGAGGAATTTTTCCCCACAACTTCTTTGAAATGAAGGGGATTGTCAATTCCTTCAGGGCCTCGAAGATTCAACTAAATCTAGATGTTAAACTTGTGAAAATGTGTCTCTACCGCTTGAACCCCAAGTATAAATAAAACATTTACAAGGATTTGGATAGGATGTTGGATGAAAGGATCATGGTGCCATGGAGGAATTTGATTGGATTAGTCTTATGGTTGTGTAACCAAAGAAAAAAAGTGACATTTGAATATGTGTCGACCCACAGAGCCTTTATGTCCCCTGTGTCCATGATATATTCTCTACTCCTTTCACCGATGATGTTTTGGATAATTTTGGATAATGAGAGGCCTACTCTTTTACGGATGGATTTTATGGATATCATCACTCTTTTACGGATGGATTTTATGGATATCATCAGGTCTGAATCATGGAGGAGGATCAAGCCAAGACCACCTTTGAGACAAAATGGGATTCCTTTTCTTATACAATGATACCTTTTGTATTGAAGAATTCACCCATAATGTTTTCTTGGATCGTGGTCACAATTTAAAAAAAAATTATCCACAAGTTCCTTGAGGTCTAATTGGATGACTAGATGATATTCGACTTGTTAATAGAGAACATGCAAGTCCTTCTCTTGATGTTTGATCAATACTTCTAGCTATATATTTCTCTAAATCTGAAAAATTTCATCTTCTATATGCCATTTGGAACATTGTTGGGGCATGTTTTCTGCAAGGATGGATTGTTGGTCAACCAAGCTAAAATTGTGGCTATATAGGATGTGGTGGCCCCCACTTCGATTCGAGAGATATGCATCACATTGGTTCATATAGGGTATTACCAATGCTTCATTCATAGCTATGTGAAAATTGTTTCCCCATTGGAAAAGCTATTGCCTAAAGACATAAAGTGCATATGGACATGGGAATGTCAGGAATCCTTGGATACCTTGAAGGAGAAGCTAGTCATTGCATCGATCTTGGTATTTCTCAATCGGTACAAAATATTTTGTGTTCATGTCGATGCTTCGTCAATTGCACTAGAAGCAATTCTTGTGCAACGCAACGAATGGAATATTGATCACCCAATCAACTTTTCTTGACACAATCTTTTCAATTCAGAGAAGAATTACACCACTAATGAGCGTGAGGGCCTAGAAATGGTATATGCTTTGCATAAATTTTGACACTACTTGTTGAGAACTCCTTTCAAATTATTTATAGACCATTCCATGATCAATTACCTAGTCAATAATCCAGTGTTGGGGGAAATAATATGTCATTGGTTATTTCTCTTCCAAGAATTCAAGCTTGTGGTGGTTTTCAAACCTCTAAAATACAATGTTGGTCCATATCACTTATCAAGAATTGAGACCAAGGTAGTTGGTAAGAGCCTCGATGATGAAATCCCTAATCAATTGGTGGATATTGTTTCATTTCTCATTCTGTATAGGACCTAAATGAGTGCACATAGGCCCAATAATGCTAACTAGTGATGCGCAATGCTAACTATCAGTTGGTTTCTAGACAATTATACAAGTTAGGGGTTGATGGAATTCTGTGTAGATGTGTCTTGGAACATGAATGTGCATCTCTTTTGTCTGAAGCACATGAAGGAATTGTCAAAGTTAACAATGTTGGAAAGGCTATGGATTGTAAGGTTCTACATGTAGGGCTATGGTGGCCCTCAATATTTGTTGATGCCACGGAATATTGTAAATGGTGTGACATCTACCAATGCATCATGAATCCCTTTCATAGATATGAAATGATTTTGTTTCCCATTGTGACATTGGAGTCATTTGATAAGTGGGCCACTGATTTTGTGGGCCCCGTCAGTCTTCCCATGCATAGGATGGGTAGACGCTACATCATTACAACCTTAAAATATATAATTAGATGGGCCAAAGAAACACCATTTAAGGATTGAACTATAGAAACGACGACGCATTTCATCTTTGGGAAAGTGATTACCAAGTTTGGGTTCTCGACGGTGTTGATGAGTGATCAAGGATTTCACTTTCTAAACGAGACCATCCAGGAGCTCACATAGGAGTTCAGGATCACCACCAAAAGAGCAACCCCTATAATTTGTAGGTTAATGGTAGGGTGGAAGCTTTGAATAAGAATTTAGAGAATTACTTAACTTAATTTTGTAATTTACATCATGACGGTTGGGATGAGTGGATTCCTACAATCATGTAGGAATATTGTACCACTTGTAAGTGAATGACCAAGTGTACCCCCTTTAGGTTGGTCTAATACAAAGAAGCAGTCATGTCTCTTGAATTTATTATTCCTATCCTACACATAGCTATCGATACCAACATGACCAACAGATAGCCACTTCAACAAAGATTAGATGACCTCATGGAATTGGAAGAGGATTGGATAGTGGTGTGATTCAACGAGATGGTTGACAAGCAGAGATGAAAGGCATAAAAAGATTTCAATATTTGTTAGAAGATTTTGAAGCCAGGCTCTTTGGTGCTCTTATATGATAGAAAATATTTACAACACCTTGGTAATTTAGACATGCATTGGTTTGGCCCTTTTTGCCTAATATAGATAAATAATGCCAATGCATCCAATATGGATACATTGTAGGGCCAACCTCTCAAAGGAATTGTTAATGGAAGCAAGTTGAAGGTGTACTATGGCTTTCAAGGGTCACATATCATTTAACAACAAGCATCCACTTTAGAGTTAGTGTGGGGTAGGCATAGAGTAGGACATACAATAGGTAAGAATGTAAATAGTTATCATAATGAAAACTCTTTGTAGCATAGGACAAGATCCAGTCACACATCCCAACTGAACAAATGGACAAATTTTCATATTTCCAATATTTCCAAGTCTGGGTGAAGTTATGATTCACATACAGGGTATTGGATCTGACTCCACATGGTCTTGTGTTGCGCTACTTAGCACTACACGACCTTGAAAGGTAAAGAAATATGGTTCATCTATATCACACATGGCCCAGGTACATAATCAATTATGATTGCACATTCCAACAGGCCCATTAGCAGTATCATGAATCAAAATGATTATCTACTCATTTGTGGGAAGAAGGTGTGGGTCCATAATTCTTCTCTGGTGATCCCTATGGGCCAACCCCATTGTATTCTTCTGACATGCACTTTTATCCATCACTCACTCTATATATACCCATCCCCACCTCTTGTAGTCGAGAGATCCCCCATCCCCATTTTCTGTCTCCCACCTCAGTTTCCAAAGAACCAATCCCCCCCTCGTATTTTCCACAACAGTTCCAATTTCTGTATCCATTGTAGTCATCCATCCATGTTTCCCTTCCATGTTCCATTTCAACAAATCATCAAAGGCATGCGATTATCAGTTTGGGTAGGAATCCATAGGTCTCACACTCCAATACTCACAATGGTTGGAAATATGAAAAAATATGTTGGGAAGAGGTCCCATCCTCTTCTTTAGTAGCAATGTAGAGCCTACCACCACATAGTTCCCTGAACTATGCTTTAAATCTGTGGGAGTAAATCAGCTCTGTGAGCTCGCATTTGGTGTGTATGTTTCCATGGATAATCAACTTTGTTGAAGTGGTTGGCCCAATGTTGTGGATTACCTCTCCACCAGTTTTAGAAGTTCGTGCCTTTCGAACCCTATTGCTAGCTCAATGTTGGATTTATGGGTTGACCCAGGTTATAACTACATGATTGCCAACAACCCTTCAACCATAGGCCCTTTTGGATACAAGAAGACAACACAATGCACAAAGTGCACTATGCAATATCACTAGATATGCCTTCAATGGGTGGTCACAAGACTCAAGTGTTTGCAACCATGGGATGGGATGTGATTCTTTCTTAGGGGCATTATATATACTCAATTGTTATTCCTTGAATACTCATTTAGCATGCTAACCCTAGCTAGATCTTAGTTCTGACCAATGATACAATTACTCCAACAAAACTTCATTAACCATTATAACAACATATACCCAATGACCTATATTGATTTACTACAACATAAGATGCATATATGAATACTAACTATGAAATTCATCCATTTAGTACTATTCTATAAATTTCATCAGTTTATCCTTAGTGCATAGTATTATTTACTTTATCATTTTAAGATGTTCATCGTAAAACTCATTAAAGAAAATATAATCACAAGTACTGCAAGAATTCACACATAACTCATATATATCGTGGTTTACCCCCTCTTGGGGCTACATCCACAAAGATGAGTCGCTTAAGATATTATTATTCATCATGAAAAATCCAGTGTTACAAACTGTACAATTATTCCTCCATTTCAATCGATCTCCACAAATCGCGATAGTCTTCACAAAACTTAGAACTACCAACCAACCTACCAACAACAACAAAAAAACCACCAACCCTTTCTACAGTCCTAATACATTCTACTTATAAAAAAAATGGGACAAATCCCTTACAAAAACCCTAACCCTAAGTGGATTAGGGTTTGTCCACTTTCCAACTGCTCTGCAATAGTTTTTCCATTGTGTAACTTCTTTTCCTCATCATTGGTTTTCCTTTATTTCCAACACTACAGTTCCTTTGTTTTTGGTGCTCTCCCCATTTTCCATTTTCTTTCTTAATTCCTTCAAACTTCCTTGATTTCCTCCCAAAATTGGCCTGCACCAACACTCAACAAGATAGAAGAATGCAATGGTCTCCACCAATGGAGCTCTTCCTCGGGATCCACCTCTCATAGGTCACCGAGTAGCTCGACCAAGTTCTAGTTATAATGCTTGGTTTAGATAGGGGGTGAGTTTTGGATGGTGTGCTTCAAAATGATATATCAATCTATAGTCCCGAAAACATATAATATACAGAGATCGAGAGTTGGAACAAATGAATCCCAAAACCATCGCTTACCTTGAGGACTTCTTGACTTATTCCAAAACCTTTGTCTCACTGCAGCTACAACTTTGACTCTAGTACTCACGAATGTTGGAAATTCAAAAATAAATATTGGGTAGGGGTCCCAACTTCTTATTCAGCAACAATATAGAGACTACAACCACACAGTTCCCTGAAATATTCTTTGAAGATGAAATAGTACGACAACTCTTTGAGCGCAGAGTTTGTGCACGTGTCACCATGGATAATCACCTTTGCTAAAGTGAGTAGCCCAATGTTGTGGGTTACCCTCTCCACCAAGTTTATATTCTTGCATCTTATGTCCCATACTAATATCTCAACAAGTCAATAAGATGACAACAATATCCACTTATGGAGCTTTTCCTCAAGATCCACCCCTCTTAGGTCAGCGAGTAGATGGGCCAAGTTCTAGTTGTAGTGCTTGGTTTAGCTAGGGGGTTAGTTTTTGGATGGTGTGCCTCAAAATTATGACTCAATCACCACTCATGACACCCTTGAAGACACATAAATCGATATTCGGAAAAAATGAAGCCCAAAACCATCGCTTACCTTGAGGAATTCTCAACTCATTCCAACACCTTTGTCTAGCTACAACAACAACTTTGATAGATAATTTATTATTACTCAACCACTACTAAAAAAATAACTTGGTTTGATGTTTTGGTCGTACACTAATTGATGATTTGATCCTAGCTAATTATGTCTCCTTAGTCACTCCATGAGGCCATTGTCTCATGGACGAGCCAAATAATAATGGTGAGGGCTTGTTATCACCCAAAGTTTTGGGTAAAGGTTGTGCACACGCACTATATTTTTTAGTGTACTGCATTTCTACATGCACACCAGTAGCTATGTAGTGGATGACATGAGGTGCATGCACAAGTACAAGTTTTGTTATGTGTGTCAATCCAAGTTTTTCAACATGCGTTCTAGTGTGAGTTTTTATATCCATGCCATAAATCAAGAAGTTGCAGCATGGACATTAGAATCAAGAAACGAATCTTTGGAAATTATTTTTGAATGGTTACTTCACGTAGCATGAGAGATCATGGAACATTTAAGGGATGCTATGGAAAGTCAATTGAGACTACCATGACTCCAAGGAGGCAACTTGGACTACATGTAGTTATAGAAGAGTGCAATAATGGCAGTCAACAAAATGAGTGGAGCAGAATTGAAAGTGACTGTGTTTCAGAGAAAATAAGGAATGGAAACAAAGAAGGGGTTCGTTCATTGGTTCATCAACAATGGAAGCAAAGAAAGGGTTCATTCATTGGTTCATCAAAAATGGAAATAGAGAAAGAGTTCGTGCATTGGTTCATCAACAATGGAAATAGAGAAAGGGTTCATTCATTGGTTCATCAATTCATGGGATGATTCATTGTTGTTATCTATTTTTTAATACATGCATAATTTGAGAGAAAGCGCATACCACATTGTAATGAACCATTGTGAAAATATATGAGAGCCCAATGTGTTGTTACTAATAAATTTTTAGTATCTTAACCTATGTATGTGTCTAGCTGAATGAATATAATAAAGTTGCATTGATTCATGTCCTCTTATGTGTTGATCATGTGTCCAATGTATGTATGTGTAAATGTTATATGTTTCTGAGTATTTAATCATAATGCAACAAATGTATCAATGGAAACCCAAATGAATTTCTTGTGTAGTTAAATATTCATCACCAACACAAGAATAGATGGTCTTTGTGATTCTCATGGAATCTCGAGTGAGACCTTCTTCAATCTTTGGCTGAGGATTGATATGTCAATGCTTTGGGATTCTTTTGGTCAACTCTGGATGAACCCTCATTCATTAACCCACCAACGTTAATAATTACTTGTGCAATGGAGCCAACATGTATCCAATGTAAGGCTCACACACATGGATTTCTTGAAATGATATTTCCAAGTGACAACATTGACATTGAAACTGAAAAACTATTTAGTGGAAAATAAAGGAATCTATCCTTTACCATTTTCCATTTGTAATTTTCATGAAAATCCCATGTAAATGGTCATGAGGGGCTTAGAAACATTTTTTTTCAAGCATCATTCATCTGAAAAATGCATGGGAAGTATATGTAAATTGTCATGAGAAGGATTTGACATAGAACTATAGTATGTCTCCGAGCAATTCTCTTTCCGCTCTATGTATTGGATGGTGGAAAATATTGAATTATGGTATTGGGCATTTCACATCTCTTATGGGAGAATGTTTGATGATGTAGCAATAATTATTTTACTACTTCTTCCCACAACTTCAACTCAATACCTCTCGCATCAAGCATACATGTAACCATAAATAAAATGTTGAGTACCTGTGATCAACAAATCAAGTGATAATGTATAGTTTAAGAGCCTAAATTCTCTTCTGTGTTGGCTCGATAAATACATAGTTCTTATTTGTTGGGTCCATAATCCATAGTTCCATTTCTAGTCTAAGTTTGAGATCGAAAAGAAGACCTTATATGACCATTGACCTAGCAGTCTCCCTTTAGGTTTCATAATCAAATAAAGTTTACTTAGTTCCAGTTGTAGATAGAGATCAAAATAAATAAACATAGGATCCTCCATGTGAAAATATAGTTAGAGAGCCAAAAATGCATCCACCTATGGTTCAATGGATATGGTTTGGTAGGTTTGATTTCTTGGTTCGATAGCAATAGTAGCATTGATGGTTAGTAGAGTAGTTGGAAGAAGGAGAATAATAGTTCAGAAAGGAAGTGAAGCTGATCAGAGGGTGAAGAAGGTATAGATTAATGGTTTTAGTATAAAAATCATGTAACAAATACTTTTCATTATTATGAGTGCATCCAATCTTTCCCTAAAAGTTGGCTAGCAGGTCCTCTGAACCCTATGGTTAAGGGTGATAATTTGGTAATATGTTCATTATGAAAATTGTCAAAGTCTCTTGACAAATAAACATAACCATAACTAGAAAGATAATCTAAGATAGACAAATCCAAGCCATCCCACAACACTCATATGACCATTTAGAACTAGTGAAGGACACACTTGAAGACTAGTTTAGATATAGATCCAAAGCATGCATTTTACCTTCTCCTCATTCGTCCAAAAGAATGGCTTCATTATTCCAATGTCGGTTGGAAACCCAATAAAGGATACAAAGCCATGAGTTACTCCAGTGAAGACAAAGGTAGATCCCCCATCCTTGGTTTCATCCATTGATAAAGGTAAAGGAATTTGTTTAACCAATAGTGCACTTGGAAGGAGAAAAGATAGGAAATTGGTTCAAGATAAGCTTATTGACTTGTTTAACTTTTTGGTTTTTCAATCTATTCAAGTATGGGACTATACCAAGAGGAAAAAGGCATTGGTTTTACTAGTTGGAGCTATGCATGTCAATGCATTCGTTTTTTCCATATTTGTGGGAGCAATCCAGACACTTGAATTTGATGGCATGAGTGTCGACAAGTTTTTGAAGTTTGTAACGTCACTTGTAGTTCATAAATACAAGGTTAGCTCTCAGTTTTATGATTTACATATATATCATTTGTGTTTTTCTACTCTTATTTACATGAATTTAAATTCCCCTATATCTTGTATGATCATGACAAAGATGGAGATACCATTTTATGTGTGAGAGTGGAGGAATAGTTGTCATTGATATCACAACCTCAATTTCCTCATAGTCTTGTATGAAATTTAATATAATTTAACTATTATAATTTCCAGTATGAGACTTCTCACACATTGATTTTAATGGTGTTTGTCTTGATTAGTTTGGATGGAAGAGAATATTTAAATATGATAAATTTGTTGATTTGTTTTAGAATTTTAAGGTTGAGATGTATAAGGATTATGAAAATAATTTGTATAGGTAAAGTTCTTCCTATAAAAAGAGTTATGTGTTAGCACCATTCTTTTTGTAATTAGAGTCATAGTTTTGTCCAAATTGTTTTAGAGTCATGTCTTGGTTTTGTAAAAAATCAAAGATTTCCTAAATAAGTCGTAGTTGGTGTGTCAAAGTTTATGAGTTTAGCTACAAAATTAAGGAATGGTTGGAAAGTCAAGTAAGGAGTTTGTTTAAGAATTGGTAAAAGGGTATAAGGTTTGTCATGTTTGAATTGTAAGAGTTTACTTTCTTAAGTCTCGATTCATGTCAAAAAAGTGGAATTTAGGTACCAAGGTTGAGTCAAGTGGTTAGGATAAAGGTCATGTCAAAAGATATTATGGGGCATCATTACCTAATCCTGAAGTCAGAAAAATGGAACAATCATAGCAATCCATATCATTTTTACTATTTCACACTCCAAAGGAGTACCTGCTGCACGAGTTCTCTGCACAAATATTTAACCTGTTTTTGAACTTCCCATCTCTATGGATTTTTCATCCTTTTCCATGATTTCACTCCTTATCCATTCAAGCATAAATATTGGTCACCCTTCATGCTTTTCCATCACTTTCAAAATTTGTGCATCGTCCATAGTTTTTTCAGCAAGCTCTGAAGCCCTTTGCTGCGTAAATACTATTTTTTGTCAGTCGTTATGTAAGTCTGCTATTTTGATTTTGCTACATATCCTCCATTTCTTTCAGCCATTGTTCAAGAGTTTTCCTTGGATCTCTCTGCAAATTATCTTTTGGAACGATTTGTTTTTTATCAAAGTCATCCTCCTTTATTCTAAACTACCTATTTTTGTGCTAATATTTTCGCCACGCCAAGTTTCCCATTGATGTTTGTTGTCATGCCAAGTTTGCTTCCACGATGATTTTTTCGCTGCGTCGAAATTTTCCGTCACACTTTACTGCTATGTTAATTTTCTCGTTGCACCGAAAATTTTGCCACTGATTTGTTTTTTGTGAAGAGTTTCATGTTACTACTTTTTCTTGCACATTGTGCAAAGTTCACTATTCTTATTCATTGCATAGAGAGGATACTACAATCTATTGTTGCAGGCCTGGAATTGACATATACCAACATCATGGAAACTTCTCAAATTAAAATAAAGAATGCAAGAAGCGACAGGTTTGTGAGGTTTGAACCTCAGGATTTAAAGCTAATAAATGAAGACCTAGCGATCAAAATCTCCTTCGAACAAACTAGTTGCATATGTTTCTATGAAAATATTCAAGGATATAATGCACAACTAACTAAGTAGTTCTCCCTCAATTTTACTGGTGTCAGTGAAAATATTGTATGGGTCACTTTCCAAGTGACATATGAATCTATGTCAGCTGAGATGGAGATCCCTTTGCAGGGAGATTTTTTTTTTAAAGGTATGCCATTAGACACTTTGTGTTTTATGGATTTGATCAAGACTGAATATCGAAATCGAAAAATTGGAGCCATCATTCCTAGTGAGTATCTCCAGGAACCTTTTGAGAAACTTTTTAAGATAATCAGGAAATACTTCACATGTTAGAAAAGATTCAACAAGGTGCATCCATGCCAAATCAGGTTATTGATGCATTTCACAGGGATAAATCCCTTAAACTTACATTTTGTCTTGTGTCGAAGCCTTTGATATATGGAAGATAGTGTCCAAGATAAATTTGACCAGTCAAAGTACAAATTATTTCATTTTTCATTAATTAAGATGTTGGTGGTTGAAGAGCTAGGAAATTTGAACAAGGATTTCAATTCCTTTATGATTTCATAAAACATTCCCAAATACCCTAAATGAGACATTCATTTATCTGATGAGAAAACAACTCTTCACAATTCATAGGTGACAAGAGGAAATATTGTTGAAAGAAGAAAAGGAAAAGAAATGGAAGACTCATCACTCAGTCATCCAATATCCTAGAAGAGAAGCAAGTTGAGATTTATTGATGAAGCTGAGGAGATACAAGCTCCTAGTAAATCGCACACCAGGTCCTCTACCAGGAGATTTCCCATATCCATAATTCATCCAGAGATTGTTGAATTTGTAAACCACAGAATTGATGAAAAGAAAGTGGAGCTAGGTGAGGAAGATGAAAATACTAAGGATGTGAAACATCAACTAAAGAAATCTCAACACGTCATAGCCCAATCCTCTCAAGAAAACAAAGAATTGAGAAGGAATCTAGAAAAAAAAAATTCCTGAAACACCAACATAATCGAGTCAAGAAGGTCATAGATCTCTTACCTCACCAATAGGAGGAGAAAATAATATAAATTGGTTGAAAAACCAGCTAAGAGAGGCTCAATATGTGATCGTTGAGCACAAGGAGAAAAAAGGATATCGGAGGAAAGAATCATGTAAAACTTCAAGGAATGCAGACCAACTATTGATGATGCATGTGTAGCTCTCTCTGGCATTCAATCAAAATTGAAAATAAATGTGGCTTTGTTGAGACAGATGAAGAACTTGAAAAGATAAATTTTATGATTGAGAAGGAAAAATAGGGCCTTAAAAATGCAAGTGAGTTTAGACAAGGAAGCTATGGACAAATTGGATGATCCCATTCTCTGTGGCCAATTGGATTCATGCGTGCAAGAAGATCCACCGAGTGAAATCACTACACAAATTTTGCAGCCAAAATTTGTGCAACAGAAACCAGAATTTACTGCGCAATGGTGACAATGTTGTCCAACATTACACACAATGATTCATCACAACCGTATGATTTTGATTTGATAAAAGAATTTATGATTGTAAATAACATCCCAGATAGTTTATGATTTCCATATCGACTTTCTTATTTTTGGTAATTTTTGTAAAGGTTTTTGTTCTCTTTGAAAACAACCAGATCCATAACTCTATGAGACAATAGTTCGAATCCTAGTAGATAAATTTTGTAGTGTACCTTTTTACTACCGAGGTTTCCAAACCTCTCAGTTACCATTATATACATGGATGTTTACATAATTCGTACAGGAATTATAACCACATGCATTTA
>CBVK0100462708.1:0-12100 GCA_900067695.1 Picea abies
TTCCAATTTTCCCATCACACGTAATACAATCAATAATAAGTTCATTCATTATTATATAATTTAATCTATTAATAAAAAATATGATCAATTCTAATTAGTTAAATAATTTACTTGAGTTAGTTAAATTAATAATTTTGATTATTTAATTAACTTTAATGCATTAATGACCTAAATTATGTTACTTAATTATAATTATTAATTAATCCATATGGGGTGTTACATACACCCACCCTTCAAGAAACTTTGTCCTGAAGTTATGATAATTCACAATACAAGGATAATAATAGCATGATTGATACATTATCCACGAGGTCTAGAGCAGTCAATGAGGGAGAGTGTTGTTAAGGCACTCCGTAAGTGAAAGTTATTGGTTCAAAACCCCTGGGGATACCTCAAATCCATCCATGTTAAGGGTAGGTGCAGTCGAGGTCAGGTGTAATCCCCAGGTGATTTTGACAGCTCAGATGCCCATGGGTTGTGGCATCTCATCCATAGGTCATTCCCGTAGTTCAAGGATAGTATAGCCAACAAAAAAAAACATGATTCGTACATCTAGATCGGATAAGAAACATCATTAATTTAATATACTCATAAATACTAGTGTACATGCGCAAGGAATGTATGTGTAGCGAGCACATACATAATTTATGACGGTACTAATAGTAATAATTAACACATATTATGCAATTCTTGAATGTTTCCAACCCAATCAACAATGCAATTAACTTCATAGTGAATAAATCAACAATTTACAATATTAGCATAATCCTTCAATTATAATGATTTAGCACAAAGAAAAATTTACCTAGTTAATTGTAATTCAATTAAGAATTTTCTTTTGAAAAGGAACAAATAGAAAATCAGACACTTATGATATAATATTAAAACCCTACACACTCTCAATTACTTCTAACATCATGCCTCCCTAGCCTACTTCATGTTGATGTTTTGGTAGCTGGGGGAGGAACTTTCCTCTAGAAGGCCTTTCTTAGATGAAGAGAATATTCTAGAAGTTCAGGAAGACCATTAAACAAAAAGAAGAATGTAACACCCCCAGACTCCTGTTGAGCAATGCCACATGAAAATTTCTTTCTCTAATAAAAAATTGTAATGCACCCAACCACCTAGGTCAAGTCACGTCACTAAAACTTCTCTTTTCATTAGCTTTGATACCAATTTACCATCAATTCTACTGAAATTTCTCTAAAAAAATTGTCACTAATTAAAACATATAATTACTCTGCAATGCATGATTATATACATATTCATAACAGAATTATACACAATCATAACAGAATTATACATGCAGTATAAATAACATAAACCCACATGACAACAATTCCATAAAGATTACTACAAACATGATTTAACATACAATTTGGAACTTATCTTTGAAATAAGAAACCAATTGTGGGCATACCTTCCACATTCCTCCCAGCCTTAGACTGCATTGTTCATAAATCTCAATAGTGGGTCATCACTGAGCTGGGGGTAAAATCCACTTGGGTAAGGGTTCCCAACCAATATAAAGTCTCTCACTCAACATGAACTCAGTCACAGGTAACTCAGTCACAGGTGACTCGATTATAGGAAAGTTCATCACAAATGCCAATTCACATTGACATCCTACAGTATCTCATTCTCCACATGCATGTCCCACCCCAGGAAGTGTACCCCTTCTCTGCTAAACATTCCTTCGGTTGCCCCACTTCCATTATGGGGCTTCAACAACAAGCTTGATAGGAATTCTCAGAGCCTTGCCACTTCATTTTCACACCTCATGAAATAATTCCCATAAATTCTCTCACCTGTAGAGAATACAATTTTCCACGGTCCTCACAACCCACCTCATGAAAAATGATAGATAGATACCAAAATGGACTAAGTCCAAACTATTTGACTGCATGTTCCAAACTTGACACCTTTCAGGTTGAGAAATGCCTTCAATCCACAACATGTTCCCAACTTGACACTTTTCATGTTGAGAACTGCCTTCAGCCACTTGTCCCCTCCTTAGGAATTAGGATATAATAATATATCCTAACTTTACACTTTTTAAGAAATATTAATATAATATTCCTCACTTTATGATTTTAAAGAAATATTAATATAATATTCCTTTTTGGGTTTAATCCCCTTTAACCCAGCCCCCTTATTCTCATCTAGTGGAGTTAACCCCACGAACTCTTTTACATGGTCGATATGTTGCGGGGATGTATTTTTCTTTAAATTTTCTTGTGATTACATTTACAAACTTAGTACAAAAGTATTGATCTTTTTCATCTAGGTTCACCAGCCTCAAAAACATAAAGCTCATGCACTAAACCAGTGCACACAGAACTTCTAGGCTTCGTGCACTCTTTCTTCAGTGTGCCACCCTCGTTCTGTTACACAGGTGCGCATTACATTGTGACTTATATGCAAAATGATTCTCTATCCTTCAAAACCCTATGCACTAAGCTAGTGCGCGTTGAATCCAGAGTTGTGTACCTTTTCCTTCAGTGCACCATCCTTTTTCACTTACACTTGTCTATGCTTCATATGTTAAGTTGTTTCACTTTTAGTGCGTCATTCATGTGTACTTACATAGGTGCACGAAAAAATATTAAACAGTGCATTGTATCATTTTGCAACTGTGCACACTCCTTGGGTGTGATATGCTCACGCACTAACTTAATGTGTGCAGAACCCAAACCAAAAACATTGTCCCATTAGCTCACCATCTTATAAGTAAAGTACAGTTACAAATATATGTACAATTTCTGGGTTCATCCTAGGGTTATTACAATCCCCTCCCCCTTATTGATGCACTTTCCTCAGTGCAGTATATACACATGTACAATCAAAATTTCAAAACTTCTCAAAAAGATGTGGGTATTCTACCCGCATAGCATCCTCATACTCCCAAGTTACATCCTCAGGGTCATACTAGGTCCATTATACATTTATTAGTCTTATGTCTCGATTTCGAAGTTGTTTGATCTTCTGATCCAATATGCACACCGAATACACTTGAAAACCACCTTCTATCTCCACTTGACTCACATTCCAATAAATGACATGATTAGTATCAAGTACATGTATTTTAAGTAATGATACATGGAATACATTATGAATATGAATTGATCCAGGAAAGGAAATCATATATGCTACAGGCCCAATCCTTTCCAGGGTTTGAAATGGCCCACAAAATTACGCTGCCAATTTTCAACAATTTCCCAACTTAAGGGAACTTATGTTGGCCTTTACTTTCAGAAACACATGATCGCCCACATTAAATTCCCTATGTGTTATGCCCTTATCAGCATAGATTTTCTGCCTGTCCTGCGTAGCCTTTAAATTTTGTTTTATTTTTATCATATGTTCTTCCATTTCCCTAAGTAATTCTAACCCAACTACCACAAGGTCTATTGGGTTATCCCAACTGACTGGTGTGTTGCATTTTCTGCCATAGAGTGCCTCAAATGGGCTCATCTTCAGGGATGCTTGGTATCCATCATTTTAAGAAAACTCTACCAAGCATAGATAATCCTCCCACTTTGATGGTTTATCCATTACATACATCCTTAGCATATCTTCAATTACTTGATTCACCCTTTTTGTTTGCCCATATGACTCTAGATGATAAGTTGTGCTAAAATGCATATTTGTTCCAAATCCATTGAAAAATCCTTTCCAAAAATTTGAGGTAAATTTTGGAGCTTTGTCAGACATAACTGTCGTAGGCATTCCATGTAATCGAGCTATTTCTTTTAGATAAGTATCAGCTATGTTGATTACCTTGTGAGTAAGCTTCACTGGAATAAAATGGGCATATTTGGTAAGCTTATCCACTAGTACCATGATAGAATCATGATGCTAATTAGTTTTGGGTAGTTTAGTGATATATTCCATTATTACCACCTCCCACTTCCACTCAGGAATGGGAAATGGTTGGAGCAGACTAGTGGGATGTCTATGCTAAACCTTGACCTTTTGACATGCCAAACACTTGGCAATGAATTCAACAACTTATTTCTTCACGCCTAGCCAATAATATTGGATCTTGATAGTTGCAATAGTTTTCTGGTAACTTGGGTGTCCATCATAAGGTACATTATTCATTTCTCCCAATATCAGATCCTTCAATGCCTGAGAATTTCGTACATAGATTATGTCTCTGTATTTGATAATTTCATCACTATCCATCTTATAGTATTCAACTTTCTGTTGTAAGTTGCCTTGCTGGATTTTTTCCCCTAACTCCATATATTTATGATCTAACTTTGGATTTTCCTTTCCTTGACAAAATATCTCATGCACCCTCCTACTAAGTGCATCAACCACCTTGTTCTCTTTACCTTTGATATTTTTTATTTCAAAATCATACTCATAGATGAAATATAACCATCTGCTTTTCTTGGAATTAAGGGTTGGTTGTCCAAACAAATATCTGAGACCACTATGGTATGTCCTCAACTCAAAACTTTTTTCCCCATAAGGTAGTGTCTCCACATTTTCAAGGCATGCACTATGGATTCCAACTCCAAATCATGAGTAGTTTAGTTCCTTTCATGCTCCTTCATCTTCTTTGATCCATAGCACACAACATATCCATTATGACTAAGGACTCCACCCAGTCCCTCATTACATGCACCAGTGCATATAGTGAAATATTTATTTGGATCAACAATCCTCAGTATTGGAGCACTTGTTAATAAATGCTTCAAGTGTTGGAAACTTCTTTCACAATCCAATTTCCACTCAAACCTTACATCCTTCTTCTGTAAAGAAGTGATTGGATGTGCAATCTTTGAGAACCCTTCAATGAATCTTCTATAGTAAATTGCAAGGCCCATGAATGATCTCGTCATTGAGACATTCCTTGGTGTTGGCCAACTTTTAATGGCCTTTATATTTTCTGGACCCATTGATATCCCCTTCTTGGAGATGATATGGTCCAAATAATGAATTTTCTTCTGGTAAAATCAACACTTGCTCAATTTGGCATACAATTGATGCTCCCTCAATACCTTTTTTTTTCTGAAAGTAGTCTTGTTGATTTATTCTTCTTTAATTATTACCTTGTGATAGCCTAACCTGAGATCAATCATAGAGAATATATTTGCATCTTTCAGTTGATAAAAAAGATCATCTATCCTTAGAAAGGGATACTTTTTCTTCACAATAACCTTGTTCAACTACATGAAATCAATACAAAGTATAAAATTTCCATCCTTTTTCTTTACAAACAATACTAGGGAACCCTAAGGGGACACACTAGGGTGTATATACCCCTTCTTCAGAAGCTCTTCAAGTTTCATTTGCAATTCCTTCAATTTAGTTGTACTCATCATGTAAGGAGTCTTAGATATTGGAGTTGCTCCAGGTATGAGATTGATGGAGAAGTCAATATCTCTTTTAGGTGGTAATCCTAGTATCTCCCTGAATACATCTTCAAACTCTTTCAGGACTATGCAATCTTCAATAATTGGCACCTTATCTTTAGGTGTCTCTTCCAACTACACGAAAAATATTTGGAACCCTTTTCTGTAATGTTTCTTTAGCTGTAAAGATGAAATTATAGATGTAATGTTACTACTATGGGAATTCCTTTTATTTTCCTTAAGTTTCCTTCCTCATCCAAGCAAATAAATGCTTTGTTATAACAATCTAGGACAACATGATTTTGGTCCAACCAAACCATACCAATTAGGAAGTCATATGAACCTAAAGGTATGGTGTCCAAATCTTCACTGATGTTCATTCCATTCATGTTCATTGGACATTCTTTGATCATGTCATTAATATTTCTTGTATCCCCTATAATTAGTTGCACCATCCAAGGTTTTCCAATCTTTCTTCTTGCCAAAAGAAATATTTCCACCATCTTAGGATTTAGATAACTATGACTAGCTCCTGAATCAATTAAAATAACAATGGGTTGACTATTAATCTTACCTTCTACTTCAATCATATGAGATTGAAACTTGGATTTATTTTTTTCCAAAGATGCATAGATATTAGGTACATTTATGCCCGTGTCCTCCACTATTTCATCTTCCTGCGCATTGTGAACAATCTTCACTCTTTCACTTCTATGAGGGAAATATTTGTACATATGATCTCCCTTACAACTCCAACATTGAATAGGTGGTTTCCTTGGCCTTTGTCCTAATGACTCTGTCATTATATATTTTTTGTAAGTTGGTTGTTCCTGGTACCTATTTATCAAGAATGGTGGCTTAGTCCCCCTCTTCCTCTATTCCATCTTACTTTTCTTCTTTTCTTCCCAAGCTTTATGGTAATATGCTTTCCTTTTTTTTATCATAAAGGCACTTATGCATTCTTATTGTTTCCTCCAATGTTTTTGGGTCATCATATTGTATTATTTCACTAATAAATGATGGCATCCCACTTAAATATCTTTGAATATTAACTTGCTCATATTTTATGAAGGAAACATATTTCAGCAATTCTAAAAACCTTCTTTCATACTCATCTATGGTCATACTACTAAGCTTGAGCTCAAAGAACTCTTTCATTTTATTTTCATAGTATATATTATTCAAGTATTTCATTTGAAAGTACCTCTTGAATTCTCTCCAAGACACCTTCTTCTCATCAATGTGTTGTACTTGCACATATTGGTCCCACCACATTGATGTTTTTCCCTTGAGTTGATAAATAAAAATTCTACCTTCTGCTAGTGAAGAGTAGTTATGCAACTGAAAATCCTTTCTCATGTTTAGCATCCATGTTTATGCATACTCATCCTTATTTTGTTCACCATAAAAAGTATGAGGCTTGATTTTGTTCATTTCCCCCTGAAGTTCATCCACACTAGTCCCCTTCTTAGGTTTCTTAACAGGACTTGAACTACTACGTGCTCTCCTAGTTGAATTCCTTGGAGAGTGGTGGTGCTTGTTGTCAGTGCTTTTTTTGCACGTTTTTCTTCCCCTCTTATCATGAGACTTATGGCTCCATGATTTGCTTGACTCAGTCTTATTATCCATCTTTTTCTCAATTTTTTCCAAGCTCTGCATTAGCTTGATGTTAAATCCTTCTTGTTTCTCCCTGGATTTCATAAGCCTCTCATTATTATCTTTAGGACTCAGGATATCCCTTTGTAAACTTTTTATGGTCTCTACTAAGTTCATGCGTTCTTCCTTACCTTCTCTATGTCCATTTGAATTTGTACATTCATTAACCATATGGACATACATTCCTTTGATCCCTTCCTCATGGTTGTAAATTCCCTTCACATCTTCCATGATTCTAAACTTTTGATGTTCCTTCTCTAATCTAATGTTGTTAACTCTACAAAGTGTGCAGCTAATAAAATTTGTTAGGCTAACCAAGTTGAAAAAACCATGAAATTATGCACAGTTTTGTTTCCATGAAACTTCATAATTATTTCTTCTGATTTCTTGGAAATATTAACTACCCAATCGAATTTGCTTGCACTACTTCTCAATTATAAATTCATAAATTGCATGCATCATCTTTTCATACGCAATGCAAAAATGTAGCGCATGTATTGCGCGCCAATAACTAATGTGCCTTTTTTTTGTCATGCTCCAATCTTCATTGAGCACAATTTTCATGTCACGCATCAATACTCTGTGTGCACTACCATCACTACACCACACTATTTCAAGCTTAAGTGTTTTCACATTGTGTGCTAGTAATTATACCTTCAAGTGACGTGATTATGCATGCATAACATACCATGTTGTGCGTGCACCAGCAATTTGATTGTCTTCTGACAATATTCCAAGCGCACATTTTGGTGCATCACACTATTACTCATGTGACACAAGTTTGCACCTTGCGATGAAAAAATTAGTGTGTTTTTCCGTGCACTTCCATCATGCACATGCCACTAACTATACCTTGCACGGTGCCAAATCTTAGTGTACATATCATGTGTATCATTATCTTATGCGCACGGTGCCAAATCTTAGTGTACATATCATGTGTATCATTATCTTATGCGCAACTTCAAATGTCTAGTGTGCACAATTGTGCCACATTATATTTTCACGCATCTTTCTATGCACAGTGCGTTGCTCAAATATAATGTGCACTCTTGTGCACTTTTATCCTTATACGCATCATTACCACTTGGTGCACACACTATTCTCGACACTTGACTGATTTTTGATAAATTTTAACTGCAGAAATTGGGGATTTTCTCGATTTTCACCCAATTTACACCATGGATGTTCGGCACTCATGAAATTTTCCCAATCTCACTTTAGTATAGCCAAATCCAACCTCTACAACAACAATTCTTGTGTGTTCCACTAGTTGACATCTCTGGTGTGGATTTTTCCAAATTCCTTCATGAATTGTGAATCTATTCAAACAATTATGCTCAATCTATCATGGTTTCTCTGTAGCCTCAAATTCAATTGTTTTCTAACTGAATTTTCCTAAACATGGATTAGAATCAAGGGTATCTCATCACTTAACCAAATTTTCCCAATTCTCCATGAATTTAGAAACATAAATTGGGGATTTTACCGAATTACCTTTGATTGCTTCCAATTTAATAAAAATTCTACCTTCTGCTAGTGAAGAGTAGTTATGCAACTGAAAATATTTTCTCATGTTTAGCATCCATGTTTATGCATCCTCATCCTTATTTTCTTCACCATAAAAAGTATGAGGCTTGATTTTGTTCATTCCACCCTGAAGTTCATCCACCCTAGTCCCTTTCTTAGGTTTCTTAACAGGACTTGAACTACTACGTCCTCACCTAGTTGAATGCCTTGGAGAGTGGTGTTGCTTCCTATCAGTGCTTTTTTTGCACGTTGTTCTTCCCCTCTTATCATGAGACTTATGGCTCTGTGATCTACTTGACTCAGTCTTATTATCCATCTTTTTCTCAATTTTTTCCAAGCTCTACATTAGCTTGATGTTAAATCCTTCTCGTTTCTCCTTGGATTTCATAAGCCTCTCATTATTATCTTTATGACTTAGGATATCCCTTTGTAAACTTTGTATGGTCTCTACCAAGTTCATGCTTTCTTCCTTACCTTCTCCATGTCCATTTGAATTTGTACATTCATTACCCATATGAACATACATTCCTCTGATCTCTTCCTCATGGTTGTAAATTCCCTGCACATCTTCCATGATTCTAAACTTTTGATGTTCCTTCTCTAATATAATGTTGTTAACTCTGCAAAATGTGCAGCTAATAAAATTTGTTAGGCTAACCAAGTTGAAAAAACCATGAAATTATGCACAGTTTTGTTTCCATAAAACTTCATAATTATTTCTTCTGATTTCTTGGAAATATTAACTACCCAATCGAATTTGTGTGCACTACTTCTCAATTATAAATTCACAAATTGAATGCATCATCTTTTCATACACAATGCAAAAATGTAGCACATGTATTGTGCGCCAATAACTAATGTGCCTATTTTTTTTCATGCCCCAATCTTCATTGAGCACAATTTTCATGTTGCGCATCAATACTCTGTGTGCACTACCATCACTAAACCACACTACTTCAAGTTTAAGTGTTTTCACATTGTGTGCTATTAATTATACCTTCGAGTGACATGATTATGCATGCACAACATACCATGTTGCACATGCACCAACAATTCGACTGTCTTCTGACAATATTCCAAGCGCACATTTTAGTGCATCACACTATTACTCGTGTGACACAAGTTTGCACCTTGCGATGAAAAAATTAGTGTGTTTTTCCATGTACTTCCATCATGCACATGCCACTAACTATACCTTGCATGGTGCCAAATCTTAGTGTACATATCATGTGTATCATTATCTTATGTGCAACTTCAAATGTCTAGTGCGCACAATTGTGCCACATTATATTTTCACACATCTTTCTATGCATAGTGTGTTGCTCAAATATAGTGTGCACTCTTGTGCACTTTTATCTTTATATGCATCATTACTACTTGGTGCACACACTATTCTTGACACTTAACTGATTTTTGATAAATTTTAACTCGAGAAATTGGGGATTTTCTCGATTTTCACCCAATTTACACCATGGATGTTCGACACTCATGAAATTTTCCCAATTTCACTTCAGTACAGCCAAATCCAACCTCTACAACAATTCTTGTGTATTCCACTAGTTGACATCTCTGGTGCGAATTTTTCCAAATTCCTTCACGAATTGTGAATCTATTCAAACAATTATGCTCAATTTGTCATGGTTTCTCTGTAGCCTCAAATTCAACTGTTTTCTAACTGAATTTTTCTAAACATGGATTAGAATCAAGGGTATCTCATCACTTAACCAAATTTTCCCAATTCTCCATGAATTTAGAAACATAAATTGGGGATTTTACCGAATTACCTTTGATTGCTTCCAATTTCCGTCATGGACACACTGTAACTAAAAAATCGTCCACTACTGAATTCAATTCGCTACGAAAACTACTTCGACATGATGTTAACTCAGCCCATACATGCTCAATTTTGCAAACTGGGCTTTGATACCAATTTGTAACACCCTCAGACTCTTGTTGGGCAATGCCATATGGAACTTTCTTTCTCTGATACCAATTTGTAATGGACCCGGCCACCCAGGCTGAGTCACGTCACTCAAACTTCTCTTTTCATCATCAATGATACAAATTTACCACCAATTCCTCTGAAAATGCTCTAACATAACTATGTTACTAATTAAAACATATAATTACTCTACAACGAATGATTATATACATATTCGTAACATAATTATACACAATCATAACATAATTATACATGCATCATAAATAACATAAACCCATGACATCAATTGCATAAATATTACTACAAACATGATTTAACACACAAATTGACACTTATCTTTGAAATAAAGACACCTAATGTGGGAAAACCTTCCATTTTTATCCCAACCTTATACCGCATTGTTCGTAAATCTTAATAGTGGCTCACCCCTGAGCTGGGGATAAAATCCACTTGGGTAAGGGTTCCCAACTAGGCTAAAGTCTCTCACTCAACAAGAACTCAGTCATAGGTACCTCAGTCACAGGTGACTCGATTACAAGAAAGTATGTCAAAGATTCTGCCTACAGTCTCTCATTCCCCACATGCTTGTCCCACCTCGAGAAGTGTGCTCCTTCTCTACTCAACAGTCCTTTGGCACCCCCAATTCTCTTCCAGGGATTTAGCAACATACTAGACAAGAATTCTCAGAGCCTTTTCACTGTAGTTTGGCACCTCAAAAAATAATTCCCATCAATTCTCTCAGGTGGAGAGAATGCAATTTTCCACGGACCTAACAACCCCCCTCTTTAGTCCAAAGTTTCACGGGCCTAACAACCCCTCTTCAGTTTAATCAACATATTGGTCACAGTGATAATCAAGTTCAATGACAGTCATAGTCGGCTCTATGCCAGAACAATCGGCTACCACTCACAGTTCGTGATGGTCAAATGATGAAAAATGATAAATAGATAACAGAATGGACTAAGTCCAAACTATTTGACTGAATGTTCCCAACTTGACACTTGTAAAGTTGAGACATGTCTTCATTCCACAACATGTTCCCAACTTGACACTTGTCATGTTGAGAACTGCCTTCAGCCACTTGTCCCCTCCTTAGGACTTAGAATATAATAATATATCTTAACTTTACACTTTTTAAGAAATATTAATATAATATTCCACACTTTATGATTTTAAAGAAATGTTAATATAATATTACTTTTTGGTTTTAAGCCCCTTTGACCCATCCCCCTTAACCTGAGCTAGTGGAGTTAGCCCCTCAAACTCTTTTATGTGGTCGGTCTGCCGCAAGGTTTCTTTTTTCATTAAATTTTCTTGTGATTACATCTACAAACTCAATACAAAAGTACTAATATTTTGAATCTAGGCTCATCAGCCTCAAAAACATAAATCTCGCACACTAAACCAGTGCATGAAGAACTTCTTGGCTGCACACACTCTTTCTTCAGTGAGCCCCCCTCGCACCATTAAACATGTGTGTTTTACATCATGACTTATATACAAAAGGCTTCTTTGGCCTTCAAAACCCTGCACACTAAGCCAGTGCGCGTTGAATCCACGGTTGTGCTCATTTTCCTTCAGTGCGCCATCCTTTCACACTTACACTTGT
>CBVK0100462709.1:0-12099 GCA_900067695.1 Picea abies
TATTGCTATATTGTCTATGGTTAAACGAGCACATACATTATATTCTAACACAAACTTGGTGTTGGGCCAGTGGAAAGTATCTAAGTTCCTAAATTATCACATTCAAGAACATCTACAACAACCTTTTTTGTGAACATAATAGACAAACATATATTGTAAGAAGTTATATTGTGAAACATATTTTGTATAATCCAAATAGATTTGATATCACAACGGCCATTACAGGAAGGACTTCTATGTGCTAAGCAACAAATCTACAGACAAAACAGTTGATCAGGAAGTTGACCAGGAATACACTCTGAAAGTGTATCTACATATTGTAATTTTGTTCTCATCGGATGATATAAAATTATGTTTTTTTCCTTGGAAAAAAAAATAACTCCAACACATAACCAATCATAGGAAATTTCAAAGACTAGCCATGAAATTAAATACACTCATCTAAAGGCCCAAACAACTTAACAATTATCTTGCAATCAGAACAAATACCATGTAATGGTATACTATATTTCCATCACCTTACCCAACACCTAAATAGGGAAGAAGATATGAAAACAACACTGCAAAATTCAAAGATTAGCCATGCAATTAAATACACTCATCTAAAGGCACAAACAACTTAACAATTATCTTGCAATCAAAACAAATACCATATAAACTATATTTCCATCACCTTACCCAACACCTAGATATTGTAATGGTATACTATATTTCCATCACCTTACCCACCACCTAGATAAGGAAGAATATATGAAAACATAGCAGGAAGCAATCAATTAATAAATTTGACCTTCACTTTCAAACCATCACTAGCCAATCTTTCTATCTTCAATTAAAATTTAAAACTCTACACACAATTAAACCATCACTAGCCAATCTTTCCATCTTAAATTAAAATTTAAAACTCTACACACAATTAGGGATAATAACATAAGAGAACAATTCAAATGATAACCCATATCAAGATATTAAAAAATATACCATATTAGAAACTCTACACACAATTAGGGACAATAGCATAAGAGAACAATTCAAATGATAATCCATATCAAGATATTAAAAAATATACCATATTAGAGTTCTCACAAGAATTTAATCGTTTGCTTAATATAGGGTATATTCTCATACAATTAAAAAATATTATTTTTTTTTTAAAAGACATTTAAATATATCTATATGTATGGAATTCAAATTTCAAACAGTGATTCTGGGGCCGTCAATCCCATTTGGAATGGCAATGGTTATCAGTATCATTACCTCTTTAGAGCACTCCAAACAATTGTGGAACCAAACAATGATTATACAAAAAAATAAATACGCACTAATAGCATTAGAAAAGGGATCAGTACTGTCGATAGTATCCCATATCTCAGCTCCACACTGGGGGAGCTCTCAGTTCACCGCGCCCATCTCATCATTGGAGAAATAAACAGTTGCAGGAATTGCAGATTTTGTCTCCACTTTCAAATGCTGATGAGTGTTATTCACAACAATGGACATATCTGTTGAATGCTTAACTCTTTCTTTTTCTACACTTGACCCAGAATGGAGGCTATAATTGTGAAAGCCATAGCAAACTTTGGCATATTTACAGACTTCCTCAGCATTGCAATAAAGGGAATTGTAGAACGAAGAGCAACAAACCAAGCTGGTGAAAACTTATCTGTGTGTTCCCTCCAGACACCTAATGGAACATTAACAGTCATTCCCAGAAGCCCAATTGCAAGCATCGTAGCAGGTAATGGTTTTGGTCTCAAAGACTTCACTAAGGCCGTCGTTACCAATGCAACACGGGCTGCAACCAAAGCAGGGGGACATTTTATATTCACCAGGTGGGGGTTACAAAAGTTTTGCAACCAAAGGCAAAACCTTGCTCACAACTTGATAAGATTTAGCAATCAGACAATTCCCTGTCTCCAGCCATTGAATATGCCAGTGGCCTCGTGAACTCAACCCTGCAAGATTGCAAAAGAAATCTCAGCATTTCGATGAAATAACAAGAAGATTTTATAGAAATAGATATCATACAGCAAGAATAAATAATAGCTGTGAAGTGAGTCATGGAAAAACAAAATTCATGGAGTTATCACCCAATAAAAGAAAATTGACTGACAGATCTAATTCAGAATAGTTTTTCTGTAATATTATTCAGATGTCTTTAAAACAAGAAGCTTTTTTTAAGATCTGAGACAATACAAAATAACAGAAATACATCGACATAAATCAAAGGCAGAATATGTAAGCACATAGACTTGTAATGTACAAGGACAGTTAAAATAGCAAAGCTTCTAATGAATAATCCCAAATATCAGAAACCTGAATGTTGTAGGTTTGGCTGGGAGTAAAGTTGGAGCTTTAGTTACACAGAGTGAAGCAGAAAACTATACCTTTCCGGGAAAATTCAAACAGAAACAAGCCAACCATTTTTGTATCCATTATGAGAAAAGACAATAGAATAGACATAAACACAAATGTGATTGTTCTTGTTCAAGAAGAAATTTCAAAAGTAAAATACAAATTCATTAACATCATAAAATGTAATAGTCCAATATAGCATCCATGGCTATATAACAAACCCCGTGGCTTTCCATTGGAATTGTAAATCGAATGGAAAAGTTGACCAATGTATTTTAGAAAAAGGTAATTCAACTATCAAACTATCTTAGAATAGTAGTGACATGGGACCTAAAGGGGTTGATTTCTTGTAGGAATTTTTCACCAGTGATCAAGGTTCAATGTTAGTGAGGGTGTTTAGTTCCTAAGGTTACCATGGAAACACCCAGTAGTAATGGTTGAATGTGTGAAGCTTGCATTGCATTCTCATACACATAAATGTATCAAATCTCACCCTCTTGTCATCCTTAAATGTTGACACTAACTATTTCAGCTATGGCCAAAACTTTCATATGTGGGAGTTGAGAAATGAGGCACTCTATAGCTCCACGTGAAGCAACTAAGGATTCTTTTCGCCCTAGCTGCATCGTCTTTGCCACTATGGTGTCTTCAACCCTCCCAGCTGCCTCGTTTCAACATGACTAACCCTCATAACTAAGGATTCGTTTCGCCCTAGCTGCATCGTCTTTGCCACTATGGTCTCTTCAACCCTCCCAGCTGCCTCGTTTCAACATGACTAACCCTCATAGTGGAGATCCCCTCCAATGTGATCCTCTCTTATGTTCCACAGACCTCAGATCGCCATTGAAGTGGACCCCTATTAGATAGCGCCCTCTACATCGAAGAAAGACCTAACATGCTCCTCGACCCATGGACTCTACATCCTCTCTAGATTCAATCCCTCCAGCTCCTCGCCTTCTCCCGCAGCCTATCAAGGACCCTCATTCAAAGATGCTCTTCTTAAACTAATTCTAGCAGGTGTTTTGCTAACTAGTACCCAATACCTACAAGTTCGAATGGTGAACGAAGCCCTGTCCCCATCTATTCCAGTGGTCGCTAATGCAGTGGAACATTAGAAGTTCTTCAAGGAAAATGGACTTCTTTACAGAGTCAATGGCCTCTGCCCATAACTAGCAAATCTAGTCAAATGGATCACAGTAACTTGGAAATCATAAATAAAGGAAAAATCCTGTATTTATCCATGTGCGAAAGAATTTATCATAGTCAAATTCGATTTGGAAAGAAACAGAGATCTTATCCTCAAATCCGGTGTTTGGTTTTTGGGCAAGTATGGCTATGCATGAAGTTATGGGCACCTACATTTTGATCTAGCAATAGAGTCTCTCTCGTCTGCTCCAGTCTGGGTAAGGATGCCCAACCTCTCCTTGTGGTTTCAGGGCTTCCAATCATTGCAGGAGATCAGAAGCACCTTGCAAAAATTCCCATATATGTGTAGAAACACAAAGGAGACGTAATATACACCCACATCTATTTGGACATGGACTTCAACAAAGGGTTCCTTGTAAAGCTTTGATTTGGGGTCTACTTTGCTAGCCAACCTTGCAACTAATGTAAATCTGGTTTCATTGTGCTTATGAGCATAAATTTCTTACTACAATAGAGTGAGTGATATCTCTATATCAAAGTCCCACAATTATCATTCAATTTGAAGTCTTCAACAAGAAGTTAGGTTCAAGCAACCAAACCCTAGGGTTTTTGGTGTTTTTCAAGTGACCAAACTTGTACATATTGCCACTACACCAATATTTCCTTAACAAGCCTAAATTTTTTATTTGACATAGTATGGTCCATCTTCTATCCAATCCCACAAGTCGCACTCAATTTGGAGCTCACAATCTTCATATATGATTATTTTACCAAAACCACATGTACAAGTTTAGTTTGAGAACTAGACAAATACCCTAACTTTTACAACCTAAAACTTCGAAAATATAGTGAACCAGATTCTGAAATTTTACCCATCGTGCTTTGCTCTTTCCTTTAATAACCTTGAAATATCTATACAAATCCAATAATCCAACAAAAAAAGTTAGACAAAAAAAGGTAAGATGGCTTCTTTGAAAGAGCCAAACCAAGGGTCGTCCACTCTAATACCAAATGGTATGTATCAAATAGCCAAATAAGCATAAAAATGACCCAATTCAATAATGCCACGCCTAAATCTAGTGAAAGAGTGAATGAATAAAAAGCTTCTTTGAGGGAGAAACCTCCTATTACAATATACCAAATGCTCAAGATAAAAAATAATCCTTCTAATGAGTGTCCTTGATGTATATATAGGAGAAAAAAGGGATGGAAAGCAATAATAAGACGCTGACATGACTCTAATTAATGTAATGATAATGAATGAGTGTTATTGTTAGGGGCTTAACACCTAGTCACAGTTGGTACCTGATTACATGATTCTCTGTAAACTATTTTGTGTCCAAAGAGTAGTCACTCCCCTTTGACCCTTGTACTATTATTTCCTTTGTAAAGATAATATTCAATCTTAATTGAGCTACTTCTACCTTCAAGCCTCTTCATTTTATGGTCACTCCTAGACCGCCCTAATATATAATGAAAGGATTGTCACCTCAAAAGGTTCTTCTAGAGATCAAAGTTCCCACTTCTAAATCCCTAATATATAATGAAAGGATTGCCGCATCAAAAGGTTCTTCTAGCCATTAAAGTTTCATAACTATATAATTGGAGCTTTCCATCTATTGTCCCATCCCCAACTTTCCTTACAAAATGCATATCCAAAGTTCATATATCCCTAGCAAGGCTCTCAAGCCTCTAGTCATTGGATAATTTTCTTCTATTATAATTTCTCCCTTCACTTTTCTTCTTTTTTAACTAAAGTAGAATCAATTTCCCTTCCCCTTGGTCCTAGTCTACTATCAAATATTTTGCCTCCATTCATTTTCATCAACATGCTAAGAACTCACCTCCTAAAAATCACTTGACTTGACCCTCCCTCTAATTTTCAATCCATTGAGACAAAGGTGATTTATTATTTTAAAACTCTTTAAAACAATATTCCTTAAAAATCTTCAATGTAGAGCTTCAAAAAATTGTCAATTTCCACCTCTTTTGGAATTCTCTACGATGGTGGTTGTTTCTTATTCCATGATTCTAAAGAGATCTTCTCTAATTATTTGGCTTCCTCTTTAGGATGCGATGTAGCTAGATTCCAATATTCATTATAGATTGTGCATTTAACAAGATATTCACATAGTCTACAACATGCTTACACTTGAAATCATCACTAGCATTGCATAAATCATTTCCCCTTGACAAGTCCGGTATCATGATAATCAACTATTCCAAGGAGTTTTCATTTGCTTCAACTAACACCTCCAAGACTCCAATGGAAGAAATGTTAGTCTTGCCAATGGTAGTACAGTTTAAGGTGATTCTTCCATCCATTAAAAACAATTATTGGATCTAACCTAGTAGAGAAATGAAGGTCCCTTATTGAGGTCTTATCCCTTCTACTACCAAAAATTGCAATGATAGTCCCCCTTGCTAATGAGATAATATTCATTTCTCCACTGATTTTCTAATTATTTTCCACTTAATTCATTTATGCTCTATCCCTTATTGAGGTATTATCCCTTCTACTACCAAAATTTGCAATGATAGTCCCCCTTGCTAATGAGATAATATTCATTTCTCCACTGATTTTCTAATTATTTTCCACTTGATTCATTTATGCTCTATCGGGGGATTATATAAATTGATAAATGTGTAATATTTTAAGTTGTCATGTGTTTTTTAGCCATGTATACTCTTTTACTTTCAAATTTATGGAGTTTCTCCAAACAATCAATCCTTTCAAATTTATGGAGTTTTCTCCGAACAATCAATCCTTTTAAATGATTCCTTTGAATTTAGAGGAAGAGATTTTGGGTTCCCCTCTTATGTAAAGCTGGTCAAGTCATCCAAGGACAGGATTTAAACCCCTTGCAAAAAATGAAGCTCTATGAGTAAATGGGAAAGGGGATCACCCCCACCACCCTCCATCACCCTCATAACACACCAGCTTCTCAAAAAGTGGAAAACTAATTAATTTATTTGTGTCATCCCAACTCTATTACACCCCAAGTCATAAACTCAAAACATGTTTCTTGGAATTTGAACTTTTGATTTTCATTACTCTGCGATTTTGAAAAACCCCTAGTACAAAGTAATAAAATTATATCTACACCAATCTCTCAACCCAAGTCATAAACTCAAAACATATTTCTTGGAATTTGAACTTTTGATTTTCATTGCTATGTAATTTTGAAAAACCACAAGTACAAAGTAATAAAATCATATCTACACCAATTTCTCAAGTTATCTGCTCTTATTTACTCAACCATATTAAATTTCTTCGGTGCAATGATAAGAACCATGATTATATTAATTTATAATAATTCACACTCATGTTAGTACTGGCTTTTTCTAACTTCTATTTATTGTTTATTGTTATGACGCAGATACTACTCTTGCAAGCTTTTTCGATTTCCTTCTGGTAGTCTAATGAGATCACATATCCATATCTCAATATGCTACTCTTGTAGATTTGACATGTCCTTTTAGAAGGACTTAACAATAATAATGAGATCACAATCTTCATGTCTCAAAAAAAATTCTGGTACACTAATGAGATCACATATCCATATCTCAATATGTTACTCTTGTAGATTTGACATGTCCTTTTAGGACTTAACAAACAATAATAATGAGATCACAATATTCATGTCTCAAAATATTTATGACTAAGGGCAGCATTTTGTCGCTTCATTCAATACTAATTTCATACTTGCAATTAATTGTTACATATTAATATTTTATTTTTTACTTCATATTTTTCTTTTCAATAAGGCAAATCAACCCCAATTTATTCATTACCATCAATCATATTTTCTACAATTATTTTTTCAATACATCTCCTATAAAATTTGAAACAAATTTTGTACAGTTTAAAAACCATTTTAGAAATTTGGAAACCCACTCTGTTTTCTTCATTATGTAGGGATGTAATACTATTTTAGTTTGAAGTTTTCAGACAACCTAATGGTAAAAAAATAACCCATCACGCAGCAAATTATGGCAAGTTTCAGACCCTAGCCAGGCAATCTAAAGGCCCAAACCTTGGATCATTCATCTTGCAATCCAAACAAATATCATGTAATGGTATATCATATTTCCACCACCCTACCCAACATTTCTAATATTTATCGAGGAATATATGAACACCTATAAAGCATTTAGGGAGGCATATATGGTAGAAAAGAAAACGATTAATAAATCTCTTCATCCTCCATTAAAATCCAATACTCTGCCCACACAGCGAACGATACTCAAACCACACTTCAATGAGAACTCAACAACAATGGGGGGCAATAACACAAAAGAACAATTCAAACAATCAACGATATCAAGGTAATTTAAAGAATACCATTTCAAAACTGTCACAACAATTTATTCACGACATATCAAGCCGGGAATGGGTTCTTGTGCCTAATATAGAGTATATTCCCATATAAATAATTTTTTCGTATTTAAAAAAAAAAACATTTAAATATATTTAGGAAATGCAATGGGTTCTTGCGCTTAATATAGGGTATATTCCCATATAAATCATCTTTACACATTTAAATGTATCTATGAAATACAATATCGTATCATTTAATGACTAGGATAACTCTATGTGACTACATCCCCACACAAATGCTAGGAACCTAACAATTAATAGTTTTCAATCCGCATGTCACAAGCAGTACCAAGTCCTAGATATTAAGGCTCAACTCAGAGTGGTGCCACTTTGCTTTTAAGGTAGATCGACTTGGAGTTCCATACCGACAACGTAATCATAAGCCTTGAAACAGCATAATAATGGCCATACATGTTTCTGGAAACTAAGACATTACGAATGAAACTGCTACTTTCCTTTCTGACAAGGCTACCTTGTAGAGTTGTTAGGGTTGTTTTCATGAAAAATGGGAAAATCCAAAATGTTCCATACACTACATATACTCCATTAACAAGTTCCAAATTTTCATGTATGTCTAAGAAATATGTTTCCGTTCATAGCATCAGCAAAATGATAGGAGAAGCGATATTGTTGAAATTAGTCCACTATGCATCACTAACTTGCCTTCTGTTGTCAAGCTCGCTAGTTCTTTGACAATTAGGTTGGGCATTAACAGTGATCTGCCAAGATTGAAAACATACACGCTACATCAACCAGCTGCAATCCTAGCGAGGTCTAGTTAAAATATAAATGGCAAATGCCTTGTACAGAGGAGATACAAGTCCAAAACACCAACTTTATTCAGGATTCAAATTTCAAACTGCAATTCTGGGGGGCATCAATCTCATTTGGAATGACAATGGTTATCGGTGTCGTTACCTCTTTAGGGCACTCCAAAACAATCGTGCAACCGAACAATTATTATTGTACAAGAAGATTAATAAGCACTAACAGGATCAGAAGAGGTATTAATACTCTCAGCAGAATCCCATATCTTAGCTCCACAGTGGTGGTTCACCGTGCCCTTCTCATCAATGGAGACATAAACAGTTGCAGGAATTGGAGATTTTGTGTCCACTTTCACATGCTCATAAGTGTGATCCACAACATTGGGCATGTCTGTTGAATGCTTAAGTCTTGCTTTTTCTGCTCTTGACCCTATCACTTGACCCAGAATGGACGCTGCAATTGTGAAAGCCATAGCAGACTTTGGCATGTTTACAGACTTCCTCAGCATTGCAATAAAGGGAATTGCAGAATGAATAGCAACAAACCACGCTGGTGAAAACTTCTGTGTGTGTTCCCTCCAGACACCTAATGGGACATTAACAGCCATTCCCAGAAGCCCAATTGCAAGCATCTTTGCAGGTAATGGTTTTGGTCTCAAAGACTTCACTAAGGGCGTCCTTGCCAATGCAGCACGGGCTGCAACCACAGCAGGGGGACATTTTATCTTCATTCCAGGTGGGGGTTGCAAAAGTTTTGCAACCAGAGGCACAACCTTGCTCACAGCTTGATAAGATTTGGCAATTGGACAATTCCCTGTCTCCAGCCATTCAATGCCAGTTGCCTCGTGAACTTGACCCTACAATATTGCAAAATAAATCTTAGCATTTCAATGAAATAACAATAAGATTTTATAGAAATAGCAACATCCTACAGCAAGAATAAATAATAGGTGTAAAGTAAGTCATGGAAAACAAAATTCATGGAGTTATCACCCAATAAAAGAATCTGACAGACAGATCTAATTCAAAATAGTTTTTCTGTGTTATTATTCAGATGCCTTTAAAACAAGAAGTTTTTCTGAAGGCCTGAGACAATACAAAATAACAGAAATACAACAGCATAAATCAAAGGAAGAACAAATGCACATAGCCTTATAATGACAAGGAAAGTTAAAATAGCAAATCTTCTAATGAATAATCCTAAATATCAGAAACCTGCATGTTGTAGGTTTGGCCAGGAGTAAAGTTGAAACTTTAGTTACACATATTGAAGCAGAAAACTGTAGGGTTACCCATTAGGCTGAAGTTACCTCTTGTAATGGGTCTGACTTCTTCTTTTCATTTGTCTCTCTCCTCTTGTTGTTTTTCTTATTGTGTTTGTGCTCTCCCATGAAAAAATCAAAACCGAAAGGACCACCAGGCCCAAATGCTGATAGGCTAACAGTTGCCGCTGATGCTGCAAATGGGTGAAACTTTGCACTTGCAGTATTGTCTGCATCAGACAATGTCTCAGAAATGTGTACCAATGACCTTCCAGAAAGTGGAACCACCCCATCACGGCCATGAAAAAGTCTGAAAGCAGTCTCAAAACTGGGTCCATCCTCAAAAATGGGACCCCGTCCTCCTTTGACCTGCACATACAATACCAAGATTTTCAGACCTGTTGATTAAGTGCTCTATGATAGAATAAGTCACCCTAGCATAGTCCCAAGTACATACAAAACAGTGACCTAACAATTCTACTACTAAACAAGAGCATATGGAGGAAAACTAAGACAGCCAAATGATAATAAAGAGATTAAGACTAATGCTAAAATCAGTAAACAGGGCAAGGATCAGTTTTAGACCCTCTAAAATCTTCTTGAAAGTCCACACGTGACTAGCTCCACATTTATGAGTAATGAGAGATGGCATGGCACCCACTTGGTACTGTGATGGTCAAATCAGTAGGTCAACTTCCAGAAGGCATAACTCTCTCATACAGAATCTGTTTTTGGTCCACAATAGCTGGATTTGAAGCTATCAACGTCTACTAGCCCCTGGAGCCATTGGCCAGGCCAATGAGGCCTTTTGACCCCAAAAAGTGCAATTTTGGGCCCCAAATGTACAGTTTTCAATTTTGACCCCACTCAATGGATTGCAGTATCAGTCTGAATCTTCATCCCACAACGTAACAAAAGGATGACAAATTATATAGTAATCTATTTCAGATCAACAATTCGGATTTGCAAGTCATACCAAGCTCGGTGCTTAAACTGAACTGAGTCAACACAGCCCAGCAAAAGCTTGTCTCCTATGAGTCACTATTTAAAAAAAGAACAGGGAAAAAGGGTCCTTCAAGTCAACTGGTTTTTTGCCAAGTTATTACAAGGTCTGAGTTGTACTCTTACTTTTTGGCCTCACCTAGTCATTTGTCAAGCCAATTCTGGCTACTATGAGAAAAATACATCCTAGAGCTCAGCTTTAACACATTGCTAACGTGCCTTATTTAAAATATCTCATCCATTGATGAAAAGCATATGCCATTGGCACCTCTATTGTTCTTTTTTCATCTTTCATCCCTTGTTACTCTAGGCTAGGTTGTAAGAATAAGTGTGTGGCATCCAACTAGTCACACCTAGATAATTTAATATCACTGTCAAACAACTTGTTGGGATAGTTATATCAATCAATAGTGTTATTTTTTGAATTGAATTATAGTATTAAGGAAAAACATAAATCCTGTAATAAAGAATCCTTTTGCAACATTTTGAACAAAATCTCACCTTGGAAACCTCCCTGTACAGTGTTGAACAAAGAATTCAGCAAGAATAAATCACAAGGGAATTCTGATCACATGAGGAAAGCTAACAAAGAATCTTGATGAGGTCTATTTGAAGAAATAAATTTTTTGGAGACAGAAGTTGAAAATCCAGTGGCTCAAGGATGGAGACAGAAATAAGCCTTCTTCCACAAGGTAACTCTGGCTCAAAGAAACTAAAATAAAATCTCAAGGATAAAGAATAGGAATGGAAATTAGTTGGAAGGCCCAGATCTAATTAAGAGGTTGTTGCCTTCTTTAAATCATTGCGTACACGTCTGGCAATAAATAGATCTGCCGGCCAGGACCTAATTCTAATTAACATTCATGCATTTGATTTCATAGCATTAAAATGCATATCCAAGGATACCAGTCTCAATGGAGTTACAAGGAACAGTTTGCAGTTTGAAAAAGAATAAAACCCCAGGTCCAGATGGTTCCCCTACAGACTTTTTTCAGCAATGTGACCTGTAGTTAACAATGATTTGTTGGATGCAGTGGAGGAACCATGTTCCTCTGGGAAAATGCTAAATGTTCCGAATTCCTCGTTCTCGGCTTTGATTCCTAAAATGGAAAATTTCTCCTACTTTGCCGATTTAAAGACAAAACTTCACTGCAACACTTCATATAAACCACAACAAAAGAAATAG
>CBVK0100462710.1:0-12099 GCA_900067695.1 Picea abies
TGAATCCACAAGGATGGATTCTAGGGCTACACTCGACTTCCCAAACCAGTCAGAACACAAGCTCTCATAGGCTTGTCAGCACACACACACAACAATCCATAGTACACTAGATCTCTTCTCTCTAGCTTGCACCACCCAGGAGCATGGACCCCATTCTCTGCCATGTAGTCCCTCATATTTTCCATCTCCTTCAAGGGATCCAGTGCTTCTGGACAAGAATCTTCTTGCTAGGACTCTCAAGACTTGCAGTTGTGATCAATTATGATTCATGCCAATGCCTCTCAAGCATACAGGTAGAACTCTATGGTTGGAATACACCAACAACTTTCTACAACCATCAATAATGGATTCCTTTTTCAACAACTCATTCTCCTATTCCCCCCAATAATGAGAATGAGTATAAATTTCCATATCAACAACAAGGAAGAAATCATGAGGAAGAAGAAGAAGAACCCCTAAAACCGCCCAAAGATGGGTTTATATCCTTTCTTGGAATCAAGAACTACATGGTATTTTCCCCAAGAAGATCATGTAACCGATTATTTATGTCAATAAAAATTCCAAGATGGGTAAAATAAAATGTAATATAAATACTTGGTCATTTTATTCCCCTCTCTCATGGAATCATAGCCCCTTATTTTTTGTCCTTGTCCAATTTGCATCTAGTGATGTATTTTATTAATATGTATATCAAATTATTACATATTCTAGGCTCTTTTACCCCTTTTAATTGTTTAGGCACTCCAACATTTCATCAATTACACAAAATACATTATTTAATATGGGGACTCAAAACCGGGGTATTTCATTCCCCTCCCCCTTATTTTTTCATTGTCTTTAGTGCATATACAAAACATAAATCAAAATTTCAAAAGTATTGAAACAGTTGTGGGTATTCTTCCCACATGGCATCTTCATGCTCCTAAGTAGCACCTTTAGGACTGTAGTAGGTCCATTAAACTTTTACTAGTTCTATGACTTGATTGTGAAGAATTTTGACATTTTTGTCCAATATGCACATCGGTTGGACTTGAAAGTCTTGTTTTGGCTCCACCTGAATCAAATTCCAATCAATAACATGGTTAGGATCATGTACATACTTTTTCAGCAAAGAGACAAGAAATAAATTATGCACATTCATGAAAGAAACCAATGGAAGAATGTATGCAATTGGCCCTATTCTGTCCAATATCTCAAATGGACCACAGAATTTGGCTGCTAGCTTTGTAGAGTTTCCCAATTTCAATGAGCTCTTATTGGGATTCACTTTCAAAAGAACATGCTCTCCCACTTTAATTTCTCTATATGTCCTATTCATATTTGCATAACTCTCTTGTCTATCTTGTGTTTCCTTCAAATTCTGATTAATCTTAACCATTTAGTCTTCCATATCCTTGAGCAATTCTAGCCCAAGTACTACTTTGTCTGTTGGGTTGTCCCAACTCACTGGAGAATTTCATTTTCTACCATATAGAGCTTCAAATGGGATCATCCTTAATGAATCTTGATACCCATTATTATAGGTAAACTCAATCAAATGCGGGTAATCTTCCCACTTAGATGACTTATCCATCACATACATTCTCAACATGTCTTCAATCACTTGGTTGAATCTTTTTGTCTGTCCATCTGACTGTGGATGGTATGTTGTGCTAAAATTCAGGTTTGTACCAAATCCTTGAAATAATCCTATACAAAATTTTGAAGCAAAATTAGTATCTCTGTCTAAGCAAATTGTCTTAGGTATCCCATGCAACCTAGCAATTTCCTTCATGTAAATTTATGCAATATTAGTTGTTGTATGAGTCATCTTTACAGGCATGAAATGAGCAGCCTTTGTCGATTTATTAACCACTCCCATTATTGAATCATGTTGCTTCATTTTGCTAGGCAACGTAGTGATAAAATCAATGGTTACCACTTCCCATTTCTTCTCTAGAATTGGTAATGGTTGTAGAAAGCCCATTGGGTGTCTATTCTTGTCCTTCACTCTCTGAGATTCCATACATCTGGCAATGTAATCAACAACATCCTTCTTCATTCCAAAACAAAAGAATTGGCTTCTTACTACTTCAATTTTGTTCTGGTAACTGATATGTCTAGCTTATTAAACATTATGCATTTCTTTTAATACCATATTCCTAAGTTCTCCATAACTAGGAATATAAATTATGTTCTTATGCATAAGTAATCCATCCTCCTCAATCTCATATTTTTTAATTCATTGTTGTACATTTTCCTACTGTAATTTTTTTTTTACTTGTAGGTAATGTTGGTCTATAACAACAGCATCCAAAATTATGTTCTTCAAATATGACTAATGCATTCTAATGGTTGTAGAATGCATGAGAAGGATTCTTTTGATAAGTGCATCAACAACTTTATTTTATTTTCCTTTTATATTCTTGATGTCAAAGTCATACTCACTTAAAAATTCCAACCATCTTGTCTACCTAGCATTCAAGGTTGGTTGTTCAAAAAGATATTTCAGACCACTATGGTCCATTCTTAATTAAAATCTCTTTCCCGTGAGATCATGCCTCCACATATTCAATGCATGAACTATGGAAGCAAGCTCCAAATCATGTATGGAATAATTCCTCTCATTTTCTTTAAGCTTCATGGACTCATAACTGATGACATGACCATTTTGAGTGAGGACTCCACCAATTCCTTCCTTACATGCATATGTACATACCACAAAGCTTTCATTTGGGTCAACAATATTTCAATAGGTGCACTAGTAAGTAATTCCTTTAATAAATTAAAGTTGTCTTCACACTCTACTTTCCATTCAAACTTCATTCCCTTATTTTGCAAAGAGGTGATAGGATGAGAGATATTAGAGAATTATTTTATGAATCTCTAGTAATATCCATCTAATTCCATAAAAGATATGAATTTTGAAAATTTTCTTGGTGATGGTCATCCTCTAACGGCTTCAATTGTTTTAGGATCTACTGCTATACCTTGTTCTGAAACAATGTGTCCCAAATAGTGGATCTATTCTTGGTAAAAATAACACTTTCTTATCTTGGCATATAGTTGATGCCCTCTTAGTACTTGCAGTACCAACCTCAAGGGATGTTCATTATCTTCCTCTGACTTAGAACAGATAAGTATGTCTTCCAAGAAAACAATGACAAACTTATCCAAATAATTTCTGAATATGCCATTCATTAAGCACATAAAGATAGTTGGTGCATTGGTCAGTCCAAATGGAAAAACTACAAATTCATAATGTCCATATCGGGTTCTAAAGTTTTTCTTACTGATATATTCTTCCTTGATTATTACTTGATGGTATCCTGATCTTAGGTGTATCTTTGAAAATCTATTTGCTCCTCTTATATAATCAAAGAGATCATCAATTCTAGGTAGAGGATATTTGTTCTTCACAATGGCTTTATTTAGTTGTCTAAATTCAATACACAACATCAATGTTCCATCCCTCTTTTTGATAAAGAGTGTTGGTTCTCCCCAAGGTGAGAGACTTTGGAATATATACACTTTCTTTAATAATTCTTCGAGTTGCATTTATAGTTCTTTCAATTCCAGTGTACTCATTATGTAAGGAGTATTTGATACAGGGGAAGGTCCTGGTATTAAATAAATAGAGAAATATATCTCCCTCTTAGGTGGAAATCCAAGTATGTCTTGGAATACATCTTCAAATTCTTGCAATATTGAAAAATAATCAAGGCTTGGTCCTTTATTCTTTTTTGGCTCCTCCACATGAGTTTCATACAGTTGACATCCCTTCCCAAAACATCTCTTCAGTTGTAAGGCTGAAATATCCCTAATAGAAATAGATCTTGGAATCCCTTTTACAGTTCTCTATTTTCCTTCTTCATCAAAACATGTAAATGTCTTGTTATGATAGTCTAAGATAGCATGATGTTGATCCAACCAATCCATTCCAATTAGGATATCATAAGATCTTAATGGAATGAGATTCATACCAGCATTAGTACTCACTCCATTAATATTTATTGGGAAACCTTTAACAATCTCATTGATCCTTCTTTTGGTTCCAGTTGCTAGTTGAACCAAACTTGAATTTTCAAGCTTATGTTTCTCCAAATGTAATGTTTCTGCTATTTTACGATCAATGTAGCAATGAATTTCTCTTGAATCAATTAAAATTTTACTAGGTTTATTAATGATCTTACCTTCTACGTTGATCATGTGGGATTGGTATTATGCTTTTTGATATTCTAAAGCTGCATATTTTCTTCCCATGTATTCTATTATTGTAGCCTCTTGGATGTTGTGCACGGTACTCATTATTTATCCTATGTGAGGGAAATCCTTGTACAGATGATCTTCTTTGCATCCCCAACATTGGATTGGTGGTCTTCCCCTTTTACCAAAGCATTATTCTCTCTTGGACTCATCTTTAGAATAGTGATCTTGTTGCTTTTTATTAGGGCTATTTTTTTTAAAGGAGGTGTCAATCCTTTGCTTCTCTATTCAGATTTCTCTTTCTTCTTATCATTCCAAGACTTCGGCAAAGATTCTCTTCCCTTTCCTTTCTCATACAGGTACTTAGCCTTCCTGATGGTCTCTGACAATTTTTGTGTTCATCATATTGAATCTTTTCTTTATAAAAGGATGGCAGTCCACTTAAGAACCTATGTATCTTCACCTTCTCATATTTTATAAACCCTACATACTTCTTTTGTTCATCATATTGAATCTTTTCTTTATAAAAGGATGGAAGTCCACTTAATAACCTATGTATATTCACCTTCTCATATTTTATAAACCCTACATACTTCAGAAATCCCAAGAACTTCTTTTCAAATTCTACCATGAACATGCTTCCTAATCTGAGTTCAAAGAACTCTTGCATTTTCTTGTCATGGAAATTCTTTGAAAGGTACTCCTTCTAGAAATATCTCTTGAATCGTTTCCAAGTGATCATGTTCTCATTAATGTGCTCAATTTTCTTTAGTTGATCCCACCACATGGCATCCTTTCCATCAAATGGTATGTGACAATTCTATCTTCTAGGTTAGATTAATACATGTGCAATTGGAAATACTTCCTAATTCCCAATAACCAGGATTCAACATCATCTTCATTTTCTCTTTCACCATCAAAATATGGTGGCTTAAGCTTCCTCAACTCTCCTTGCAAATTTTCCAAGTCATGCCTTGTTCTTTGGTGCCTAACAAGAGACACTTATGGAATTCTTATGTAGTCTTCATATGCATAAAACTTCCTTTTTGAGTAAGGAGGTGAGTGATTTCCATGAGTTCTACTAGTACTTCTTGAATGAACAACTCTTTTGTAGTTAACTCTTCTTTCATGATGTCATCCATCTTCTTCTTGTCTTGAGAATGATCCATTCTTTGCCTGCCTATGCAACCTATTTAAGATTTGTATTACTTGAGAATTTATTTTATTTTTCTCTCTCATCAACTTTTCATTATATTCTTTGTAACTCTACATTTCTATTATCAATATTCTCATAATCTCTAATAATGTTTCTCGTTCCCCTCTATTCTGGTGCCCATTGGATTCTATCTCTGCATTACCAACACTGATATTTTTGACTAATTGGGTTGGTTTTCATTGATTTCAACCCTTGAAGCAAGTTCGGTAGAAAATTCTCATAGTCCCAGCAGTGTGGTTAAGGAACCCAAGTTTGGTTGAGGAATAATGTAATGAATATAAGTGAATTTATAGGTGAGACTATTCTAGATGGATAGTACATGTTGTGATATTTACGATGATATGTGGTACGTCACATAGTTCCTCATGGATGAGGAGATATGGTTTAGTGAATTTGTAGTACCCTCATGAGTTATCTAAAATCCCCTAGAAGTTCAAAGAATTCAAATTATTCTAGAAGCTCCTAGAAGAATTGACTAGTCAAAGTGGTTGTAACTAGGAGATAATCATGAGTTAAGTTGTTGCAATAAGAAAATAATTATAAAAAAAAAATAGTTGCAACTAGAAGTGGTGAGTTTACTATTTGTGTATAAAGTGGTTGCAACTGGGAAAAGTAGTTGAAAGTGGATTAGCCCTAAAAGAAGGAAGTTGGGTAAAATAGTTAGAATATAACCCCTAAAGGAAGCTACTTGAAGAGTATAAATAAGAGAGAAAGGGTCTCTTATTAGCACCTATTGAGCACATTGAATATCTATTATTGTGAAAGGTTTATTGCAGGTATTCATTGATACATCTAAAGTTGTGCAAGTATGAGGAAGCGAATGTAGAGTGATGAAAAAGTTTCATGGCCATATTAGAGTGTGTAAATATCATGAAAAATCCTAGTTAGGGTCATCCCCACAGTCACCCAGTAGACGTCCCACGAGGCACCCCTGTGGGTTGAGTAGATCCTGTCACGTAAGGCCTCATTGGACACCTCACTTGTGTCACATGAGGCACTACCAGAACTAAGAATTGAGGTGTGGTTCAGGTTGCAGAGGCTAAGCAAAGTCTACAAGAAGTTCAACAATGATCATGTACATCAGATCTATCTACACGCTCAAAAGGGTATGTCATATTTTTATGTGTAGTTGGATATTATTGTTTACATGAGATATGGTTATGGGAGTTTGAGGATTTTCCCTAGGGAGGTTGTTGGTTGTATGGAACCTACTGTATGAGACATATCTAAAGAAATACAGTGTTGTTATGTTTGGTATTTATCATTGGTACATCTTGTTGGGTTGATAGTTGAGGCATATCTTGTATTTCTTGGTATATGGTTGAGGGATTTTTCTTGAGATGTGTTGATGAAGTTGTTGGTATAGTTTGAGGTTACATAACATTCAGGGTTTGATGTCTATTTGGTGTGAGGGTTTATTATACGTGATTATGATTGTATACACATGTATGGCACATGAGTAGAGAGGCATAGTTGCACATGGCTTGAATTGTATTCTTGTGATATTCGATATGAGATCTATGTTATTAGATTTGATTTGTTGAGAAGGTTATTGGTACAAGTTGTTGGTATATGTTGGTACAGGTTATTGGTACATGTTGACCACAAGTTATTGGCACAAGTTGAATATAGGTTGTTGGTACAGATTGGTACAGGTTTACAGTGGCATATTTCATGGTGATAGTGTGGCAGTGGTTTCTTCAATTATTTGGGACTTATATTTCAGTGTGGTTGGACGGGGTAATTATAGGTGGTTGTAGCCACCTTTCGATTGTATCCTGAGAACATAGGGGGTTGTAGCCTCCTTCTAGTTGGAGCGAAATAATTGGGGAGTTGGAGCTTTCCTCAAGTTGTAGAATGAAATTATAGGGGGTTGGAGCCTCCTTCCAGTTGCAGATGGAGAACAAAGTAAGTTGGTGATTACAATTCATGTACTTAATAAAGACATATAAGAAAAAACATTATTTGGTTTTCTCCCGCATTGGGTTTCCACATAAAAATATCAGTGTATTGTGTATGTGTATGATTGCTCATTGTTCATGGTTTATTTATTCTGCACTTGTTGAATGATATTGGTAAATTGATCATAAAGTTAACAACACTTATATATTGTGATTAAAAAGGATTAAAAATCTCTATTACTTATTCACCCCCCCTCTCAGTAATCCAACAATTGGTATCAGAGCAAGGTTCTTCAAGAGACAGTTTAACCACTAGAAGGAGATCATGGATTACTCTAAGATTGGGATACCATAGTTTGATGGGGAATATTATTCCTTCTAGAGTAGAAGAATGAAGACACACATACAAGAAATAGGATTTGATGTTTGGCGATCAGTGGTAGATGGATACAAAGCACCAACCATTCCTCCAATAGAGAAAGATGGAAAGAAACTTGAAGAAAATAATTCAAGAGACATAAGTGCACTCCTAAATGGTTTGGCTAAATAAATATACACCAAAGTTATGCACTATTATTCTACAAAATACATATGGGTCAAACTAAATAATATATACGAAGGAGATGAGAAAGTCAAGGAAGATAAACTTCAAATTTTCAGAGAAAAATTCAAACAATTGAAGATGAATGAAGATGAAAACACAGTTGCCTACTTTCTATGATTTTATGAAGTAGTAAACAGTATCAAAGGTATAGGAGACGAGGTAAATGAACATCTCATTTTCAAAAAGGTATTGATATCCCTACCGATGAGATTTGATTCAAATATTTCAACACTAGAAGAGAGAGAGGATATAGCTACACTAACCATGGATGAGTTTCATGGGACACTCAAAGCTTATGAGATGAGAAAAAAGTAAGACAATCCAGTTACAAAGAAAGCAAAATTCAAATCATATAAGAACACAAAGAAAAGGAGAAATAAAAAGGAAAATTCAGATAGTAGCAACAGTGACATCTAAGAAGACAATGAAGAAGTAACCAACTTCATCAGAAGACTGAAAAAGGGAACCAGAAAATATAGAGGTAAGATTCCATTGATTTGTTATAATTGTGATGGTATTGGTAATTTTGCTAATAAATGTCCCCATAAGAAAAATAAAAGAAATGAATAAGATGATTCTAAGATTAAACAAACATACAAATGCAAAAGAACCAAATTTTTTTTTTCAAGAAAAGCCTTTGCACCAAAGAAGACAGTTCCTCATCAAATGAAGATGAAGTTAGTGATACCGATACAGAAAGGGTATTATTCATGGAATTATAAGATTCCGATGAAGAGGGATCCGAAGAAGAATATGAAGAGGCAAAAGTTGAATACAGAGAAGAATTGTTGAGTGCCATAGAAGTTATAAAAAGAGAAAATAAGAAAAACAAGACACTTCACATAGAACTAAAAGAAAAAATGGGAGTTCATAATTCAAACTTCGAAGAACTAGAGAAGATAATCACTAAATTAAAAATCCAAGTAGTGTAAAACAACATAATAAAAGAAACACTTGGAGAATAGTTATAATAAATAGACAAGATCATTGGAAATTTGGAAGTAGAGATTATCACATTGAGAAAATACCTTTAAAAGAAAAACATTCAGAACAACTCCAAACTTTTGGACAATATTATTAGCAATCAAAGGCCAAATCATAACAATTCTAGGATAGGATACAACCAGACATAAAAGGGATCAAGCTCCAAAACAATAAACCCAAAAAAAAAAAACAAGAAGATACACAGAGGTAGTCATAGGATCTCCTGAGAAGAAAGAAGACAAGAAGTTTTACAAGGAAGATCGCAGAGACACTCCTCCATCCAGAAGATTTGGATTTCAGAATCAGTGGCAGTCAGAAACAAGAAGGCCTCAAGAAGAATAAGGATTCATAAGAGTAACTAATTTTAGAATATCTACAACTCTAAGGTATCAAACTATCTTCCTTGGATTATGTTATTCATGTAAACATTTTGGACATAAGGTTGTAAATTGCAGAGAAAATAATAGGAACAAAGACAACCATGAAAGTTATGCACTAAATGGTTGTTCAAGAAGGACTAGTGAAACACAGAGTTGAAGCTACAACATGTTTGAATCCTTGAGTATTGAGCCAAAATGCTACAAGTGCAACAAATTTAGACACATGGCCAAAGATTTTAGAATGACACTTCCTCCAAGAGAATCAAAACATAATAATAATAGTAACGGACAAGAACCTCAAAGACTATGGATAACAAAGAAGAATCAGTACAACAATGAAGAATGAACACTTACTCTACAATCTAAACACAAGAAACATGGTTGGTATGTTGACAGTGGTTGTTCAAAGCACATGATAGGTGATAAGGATAGGTTTCTAACCTTGAGAAAGGAAAGAGATGGGTCATTCTCTTTTGGAAATGACCACTCGTGCATAATCATTGGAAGAGGCACAATTAGTATTGGAAATAAGGATACCAAGGTAGAAAGTGTTCTACTAGTGGAAGATATGAAACACAATATACTGAGTGTAAGTCAAATGTGTGACCAAGGTCATCAACTTATGATTGATTTACATAAATGTGAGATAAGAAAATAATATGCAGTTAGAGTAGTGGTGACAACTGTGAGAAATTCAAGAAACATATATGTACTAAGTGAAATTGGAAATGAAAAATGTTGTTTAGGAAAGGAATATGAAGTTTGGCTATGGCATAGAATAATGGGTCACATAAATTTTGATAACCTTTTCAAGGTTAGAAAAAAGGAACCATATAGATAAATTCCCCAGTTCGTGAAGCCAACCAACACATTGTGCAAGCATTGTCAACAAGGAAAGAAAACCAATACTAGTTTCAAGTCAAAGGAATACTCTACAACAAAACCCCTAGAAATTGTGCACATTGATCTAGTTGGACCAACTACAACAAAGGGGTTGAAAGGTGAGTTGTATTTTATGCAATTGGTTGATGATTATACAAGAATAATTGTAGTTTTTTTTCTCAAGAAGAAGTCAGAGGCATTTGAGAACTTCAAGATGCACAAGGAGATGGTTGAAAATGAAATAGATTCGGAAATCAAATGTTTGAGATTGGATAATGAGGGAGAGTTCAATTCAAAGGAATTTATGGAATTCTGCAGCAAGCATGGGATACAAAGGAAATTCTTCGTTTCTAGGACACCACAACAAAATGGATTTGTTTAAAGGAAGAACAAGATAGTACGGGAAATGGCTTGAACTATGTTAATGGATTCTAAGTTGATAGACGTCTTTTGGGAACAAGAATTACATACAAAAGTTCACATTCAAAATTGAGGAATGCTTAGAAACAACAGTGATAAAACTCCTTACGAGCTATGGAGAGGAAGACCAGTGAATGTGAATCATTTCAGAGTTTTTGGAAGCAAATTCTACATCAAAAGAGAAGATGGTAGAATGGAAAAGTTTGATTCTTGTGTGGACAAAGGCATACTTGTTGGGTACTCTATGTAAGTTTTAAACCTGCGAAGTAAAGCAATGCATATAGATTCTTAAGCAATACATAAATTAATCAATGGCTCATACACAGAGTACACAAATATTTTATACCGGAAACCCTCAACCAGGAAAACCTTTCTTATTTTCATTATCTCAAATTTCACCATTCACCATACAATATATACAATGTTTTTAGGTATTCCGTAGATACCAAAACCCTAATCCCTTAATCTGGGATTAATTTACAAATCCTCTAAAAATAGCAAAATCCGCTAAAAATAGCAAAAACCGCCCAAAAAAAAATATTCAGGGTGCTGCTCCGAACGTTGAGCGTAACCAAGGGGGGGCATACCTGCCCCCCCTAGGAAAGCACCTGGTGCACACGGAAGAGCTCTAGGTGAAGGGATTTTCAGACGTAGTTGTCGTATCTGACACACCCCCACACACACACATGCAAAGAATATAACACATACCCAACATTCTCCCACTTGTTGTTTTCTTTGCATCCAGGGGTCTAAGGGATTATATAGTTAACAATCCAGGGAAAAAATGCCCATTGTTACTCTACACCAGGAGAACTTTTCTTTGCTCACAGACTTTATCAATGAATCTACAACATTCTTCAAAGTGTCAACCTTTTCCAGCAACACCTTCTTTTCCTCAACCATGTCTCTCACAAAGTGATACTGAACATCTATATGCTTTGTCTTCAAATGATAAGTTGGGTTCTTTGCCAGGAATATTGCACTCTGACTGTCACAGTCTAATCTCACTGCTTTTTGTACCAACCCAATACCTGAACACAATCTTTGTAACCATACTGCTTCCTTTCTTGCATGAGTGGCTGCCATGTATTCAACTTCTGTAGTTGAGAGTGCCACTACAGCCTGTCTTTTGCTCATCCAACTGATTGCTCCTCGAAATAGGTTAAACACATACCCACTTGTAGATCTTTTGCGATCCAAATCTTCAGCTTAGACTGCATCAACAAAGCCATGTATGTCCACCACTCTGTCCAATCCCAGTCTTCCTTGGTAGCACAATCCATAACTAGTGGTGCCACAAAGATACCTGAAGACCCTCTTTACTATTGTCCAATGCTCCTTCCTTGGTTTTGACATATACCTGCTCAAAACTCCCACTGCATGTGCAATGTCTGGTCTAGCACAAACCATTGCATACATCAAACTACCAACTGCACTGGCATATGGAACATGGGACATGTCCTCTTCTTCTTCCTGTGTCTTGGGACACTGATCTATAGATAACTTTACACCTATAGGAATAGGAAC
>CBVK0100462711.1:0-12099 GCA_900067695.1 Picea abies
ATATTGTTCACTGGATATTTGTGTTATTCTCCATATCTCTGTGTTTATTGTATTTAGTCTGTTAATAAGTTTGTTCCACTCCTAAATCCGGATCAATCCCTGAAGCAATCCTCCCATAAAAGATTATGTATGAGTGTTAGAGCGGATGTAGTATTTATACAAGAGACAATGTGTGACAAAGTGAAAGCTTGTGATGTTTTTTTAAAACTATTTCCTGATTGGGAAGCTTCTGGCACAAATTTAGAAGGACTTTTGGGAGGAATCATGGTAGCTTGGAATCCCCTGCATGCAAATTAAACCATTCTTATCCTCGGCTAGTATTTTAGTGGAAGTATCTATTATGGGTTTTGATCAGACCATTTCCACTATAAATTGTTATGGTCCATACTCTCAAAGACAAGCCTTTTGGGATAGAGTGAGTTGGGAGGTTATCTTGTCTTCCCTTTCTGTAATTCTTAGGGGAGACCTCAATTTCACTCTTTCTGTTACTGAAGTTTGGGGAGTTGGGAATTGTATGGATCCATTGTACTACTTTGGGTCTCTTTTCTTAGACTCAAAGCTTGTAGATATTCACCCTAACAAATTACTTCCCACTTGGTCTAATGGGAGGGAGGGTTCTACAGGCATAGCCAAAAGGCTCGATAGGTTCATGATGGCAGAAGCACTTTGTCAATGCCTCGGGATGTTTAGATCTTGGGCTATTCCTTCCTTCATATCTGATCATAAACCCATTTGTTTAGAGCTCGATGTCAGTAACCATAGGATGAAAGTTCCTTTCAAATTCAATCATTCTTGGCTACAAAATGAGGACTTCTCCTTACTTGTTAGAGAAAAATGGACTTCTTTGGAGATGAGAGACTGTGATTCCCCTATGGATAAATTGGTACATAAATTAAAGTTTTTGAAGAAAGAAATTATTTGTTGGGAGAAACATAAAAGAAAGGAACTAAAGAAAGATTTAGCGGCTATTGAACATGAATTAGATGAACTTTCTTCATGTTTGGGTGGGGAGATGGTCTCTAGTAACAAAAGAAGTAATTTAATGTGGTTGGAATCAAGGAGAAGACAAATCCTAAAGATGGAGGAGGACACATGGAGACTTAAAAGCCGTGCTATTTGGATTTCACAAGGTGACAATAATACCAAATTCTTCCATTAATTTGCCAATCAAAGAAGGTTGATTAATACTATTTGGGAGATAAAGGATTGTGATGGTAATATATTTTCGTATCAGAGCTCTTTACAGGAGGCTGCTATGAAACATTTTAAGGAATATTATATGAACAATGATATGACTCACATTGATTCACAACCTAAAGTACTGCAACATTTTCCTAGATTCTTTTTAGAACTGGAGGGACATCAGATGTTTGAGGCAATCACTCTCAATGAGGTTGAAGACATCCTAAAATCCTTTGCAAAGGACAAAAGTCTTGGCCTTGATGGTTGGACAATGGAACTGTTTTTGGCTATTTTTTAATATTATGGGAAAAGACCTTCTGGGGGTGATTGAAGACTCATGAGTGAATGGATATGTCTCGGGGGCTATCAATTCCACCTTTATCACACTCATTCCTAAGAAGGACAATCCAGAAAATTTCAATGACTTTAGACTAATTTCTTTATGTAATTTGGTTTATAAAGTCATTTCTAAAGTCATTGCTAATAGAATTAAGTTGGTTCTTTCTGCCCATATCTCTAGGGAACAATTTGGATTTCTCTCTAACAAGCAGATATTGGATGTAGTTGGAGTTTCCCAGGACCCAATTCACTCCATTAAAGTTAAGAAATTGAAGGGGATAATTCTCAAAATTTAACTTATAAAAGCTTATGATAGGGTGGATTGGACCTATCTTAGGCTTATCCTCTTTCAAATTGGCCTTCCTATGAATGTGGTTAATTGCATCATGGCTTGTGTGACCTCTGTCAATTTTGCAGTGTTGATAAATGGCTCACCCACATGTTTTTTTAAGGGATTTAGGGGACTAAGACAAGGGTGACCTCTGTCTCCCTTACTCTTTCTATTGGTTATTGAAGGAATCAATAGATTACTTAGTCACTACAAGGAGGAAGGACTATTTGTTGGAATAAAAATCACAAAGAATTTCAATATTTCGCATCTAGTCTTTGTAGATGATGTCCTAATATTTGGGAGAGGCAGATTGAAGGACTAGAAAATATTAAAAGATATTTTGCAATTGTTCTGTGATGCCTCTGGGATGGAGATTATTGAGAAGAAATTTGTTTTGATACGTAACAATGTAGACATTACTTTACTTAGATAGATTGTTCTGCTTTTTCTCTTCCACATTGAATCCTCGGATTCACGTTTTAAATATTTGGGCTTTTCTTAAAGCATAACTATTATAAGATGGGGGATTGGGGTTGCCTTGTCAGAAAAATTGATAAAAGAATGGTTATTTGGACGTAGAGATGGCTTTCTTTGGGAGGCAGACTAACCCTTCTTAAATTTTTTCTACAGAGCATCCCGATGTATTGGTTATCCTTGGCAAAAATTCATACTTCGATCTTAAAATCCATTATAAGTAAAATGTTTCATTTTCTTTGGGTTGGTTGCTGTAAAGGGAGAAAATTTTATCTTTCCAGTTGGGAAATTCTTTCTATTCCTAAGAAATTAGGAGGTTGGAGTATCAAGCATTTATATTGGTTTGGAAAAGCTCTTTGTATGAAAAGCTTGTGGAGAGGTATCTTTGGTACATGATTGTGGTCTAATTTGTTGAAGGACACGTATTTACATAATTATTTTGTGGTTGAATGGTTCAGATTGCCTCGACACTCTTCTGGAAATGCTTCTAAATTTTGGAGAGGGATGTTGTGATCCATCCATTGGATGGTATCTTGGTTAACATGGAAAGTTGGCAATGGCCTTCAATTTGTACTGGGAGTTGACTCCTTCATAGGAGGAGAGCACTTCTACAGACTTTCAGTACCTTTATGTGATTACTTAAACAACATGGGATTTAATTATTTGAGACAAATTAGGAATTTGACTTCCTCAATCCCTTTACAAAATTATTGGCTCTCTGTTCATGATAATGTTGGCATCATACTCTCAGAGGAACCCGATTCTCTTGTATGGGGATGGAATGAATCAGAAGGGAAGGTAACTGGGAAATTGGCCTATGAGGCCATCTCATCAACAAACTTTATGATCATAGCTTAATGGTGGTTCCTCGAGCTTTGGAAATGGAATCTTCCAGAGAAATTAAAATGTTTTATGTGGCTCTGTTTGGAAGAAAAAATCCCAACGTGGGAAAATCTACAAAAAAGAGGATATCAAGGCCCAAGTATATGCAAATTGTGTTTGAATCAGGGGGAAACAAATGGTCATTTATTTATACATTGTTCCTTCTTCAAAAGAATATGGACCCTGGTTTGTGGTAGATTACATTTATCATGTACTTGGGGAGATGGTTCAATTGATCTTTGTATGCAAAATTGGATGAAGGAAAGGCATTATTTGACTGAAATGCCTATCTTTATAATGTGGGGATTTTGGATAGCATGTAATTTGGCTGTCTTCGAATGAAAATATTTTGATGCATATGTTGTCAGTTCTAGAATTTTTGCTTATTTTTATGAATTTCACAAGGATAAATTCTCATCTAATGACAAAGTTGTTTGTTATTCTCTGCCTAATTTATTTGAGAATATGCCTATAGGATTTTTTGATGGTGCAACTGCTAATGACTTTTGTGGAGCAGGTTTTGTTCTAAAATTTTCACATCATTTTTCAGTGCATGCATTCTTTGGAGGAGGGAAAGGAACAAAACCAAAAGCTTAGATTATTGCTCTCTAGGGTTTGCTAAGGCTGGATAGAAAGCTCAAATTGGACAATCTTCAAGTATTGGGGGATTCTAAAGTTATTACAAGCTGGGCTTTATGAATGGTTAATTTACAAGTGTTAGCTCTTGATCAGTGGAAAAGGAGAATCATGTGTCTCAAGGAAGAATTTGTCTACATTTCCTTCTCCCGTATTTACAGGGTTCATAATTCGGTTGCATACAAATTATCTAAAAAGGATGTGGGCCTTCCATCTGACATTTTATATTATCAAATTTGGCAAAATGAAGTGTTGTCTAACACTGTTACTATTCCTTTTGACTAGGTTTTACTCTCTTTTTTAGATGGTTGTTACTTTTCTTCAAGGTAGATAGAAGTTTTTTGAGACTAAAAATAGTTCATGTCAGTATGTATTTAGTGTCTTTGTATATTTGTAGGAAGATGTTCTTTTTTTTGGAATTTTGGAACTTCTCTATCTTGTATGTTTTGACAACAAATTGTTTAAATTCTAGTTACAAGGACTAAAACTATATAGGTCATATTATCTATGATTTTAATAATAGTAAGATAATGTTTTTTCCGAAAATGTATACAAATAATTATAAAATTAAACAAGTATTATAATGCAATTATTTAATTCTAAATATCTAAGTTTTTTACATGACAAATATATATATTATAATATAAACTATAGTAATGTATTATTATCATGCTTTACTAAAATGTTTACATTGTACTGCATTATTTATTCTTATCTCTATTATACTTTAAAAGACATAATTAATGCATTATTTATTCTTATCTCTATTATACTTTAAAAGACATAATTAATGCATTATTTATTCGTATCTCTATTATACTTTAAAAGACATAATTAACGCATTATTTATTCTTATCTCTATTATACTTTAAAAGACATAATGATATATATTTTGTTTTAAAAACAATTTCGTTCTGATTTAACTAATTCAATTCATTTTTTTAATTATATCTTAATTAAATATTAATATTATATTAAATAAATCAATTTATTTCATTCTAATACATAAAACCATTCTTACATCTCTACAAATAAATTCCTCTAGTAATAAGAGAATATGATGCATTTAAAAATAAAAACAAGCAAGCAAAGAAAAAAGAAATATAATTAACATAAACTATAACATAGCATTATAACATGCGAAAATAAATCTCTCTCTAATCTCATGCGCTAAGTGAGTGTCAATTAATAATAAACTATGAAATGTATGGCATCAAGCTTTTTGTTATCCACAAAATGTAAATGTTTATAGTCTCATGCCTTGGGCTATATTATAACAAGGTTACTAAGTAGTATATACTTGTCTAATATAACAATGAAAATATTGTTTAAGGAGATAGGGAGAGAAGGAGTAGGTATGAAATGACTAGATGGCATAAATATTTATTACATTTACATTGGGGAAGTGAAGGCAACAATAAGACTTCAAAGTTTTTGGCCAATAAGATATCAGAAAAATAAGATTTAAAATTTAAAATTAATCATTATTTTTTAAAACTTTAAATAAAGGGATGTATATTTTATGGTCAACCATGAACTAATAGAAAGTCAAACCTAACTCAACACTATATACCATGCCTATCCACAAGTATAATAAAAGTCTCATGCCTTTGGGATATGTTATAATAAAATGATATACATAATTATTATTATTTATATATGTATGCTTATTGTTTTTTCAATATATTATAATATTTTGATCTATATGCTAGTATTTTGCAAAAGTTAATAATTGTTATTTACTAATCTTTATCAACCATTCTTTACTAATCTTTAACAACCATTTTTTAATGGGCAATGTGAAAATGGGCTATTCTCATAAAACATTGCCCTATTAATTTGCACCATAATCTCATGTGAAAATGGGCTATTCTCATAAAACATTGCCCTATTAATTATTAATTTGCACCATAATCTTTAGTAACCATCTCATAAAACATTGCCCTATGTATTTGCACCATAATCTTTAGCAACCATTTTTCATAGGCAATGTGAAAATGAGCTATTTTCATAAAACATCACCCTATTAATTTGCACCAAGGTATAGAGTGAGGGGTATGTAGACCTCCCATTACTATAAAATATATGAACTTTGACTTTTTAATGTCATTTTATTTATTAAAACATTTAAATTTTAACTTTTTAATATTTTTATTGATTAAGTGGTTTTTCAGTTGTTTTTTCAAAAGAGTGTATATTTGGGTCGTTCTTGGAAACATGTCACATTTTTTGCCTCGATTTTTGTGTCCCCTCGATTTTCGTGTTCATTGTTGGGCGGTTTTTCGTTGATGGTTTTCTATTTGCGGTTAAGGAATTAGGGTTGTTGACTAATCCAAGTCATTGGATTAGGGATTTGGATGTCGTTGGCTCCTATATGTATATTATATTGTAAACAATGTATGAAGTGAATGAATATAGAATATGTTGGTTTTCACTGTTTGTGTTTCCAGGGGAAAAATCTCTATGTAATGTGTGTATTTTCCATTGTATCTTTTTTGTTCTTTTACAAAAAATCTGTTTGCAATAAATAATTGTACAAGGTTAAAATCTACAAACGGAGGGTTTGGCTATAGATCCCCATGCTTAATGATGATGCTAGAGCCAAATGAATAAGAAAGTAACCATCTCAACATGCCCCTAGACAAAATCCATATCATCGATTCTCTCGGAAAGGTGCAAATATGCAAAGCGATGAAGTGCTATCTGAATTCGCTACAGGAAATTATGGAAGTCGTAAAAAATTGGCTTAAAAAACATATACATACATTCTTCATTGTGCATTTTTTGGAAATTTCTCCTGCAATTTACTCTAATGGCCATATGAGGCACAAAACCCATGTCCCATAATTTCTTCATTTGGCCTCAACTGGTTGTAGTCACCGTGCAAAAAGTTCCCTTAAAGTAGGATGCTACAGGAATTCTGGTAGTAAATTGACTTTCAGTAGTTACTGACTTACTACCGAATTTCTAAATGTGTATTCCTTTGCTCTCACTTTTCCATTTCCAAGGTAGTTCAGGGGGTTTGTGTTAATCCTTAAACTTATGAGAATGTTGCATTATTTGCAAGAAGACCTGGGAAGAGTAACATACCACAAATGCTGGAATTTTGAGGAGGATCCATCGTGATGAGTTGGGGGGATCCTTTTACTGTAGAAAACATTATGGGTCTGCATTGCTTTTGAACTCATACTAAGGAGAATAAGGAGGCTACTTAATTATACTCTAAAAGTGCTGGTAATATTTTCTCATACAACCCTCCTTCCTTGAATTTTGAGCATACCAAATGAAGCGTCGATCTCTTGTAGAAACAGAGGTGGCTTGTACAACCAACTCTAGGAGTTTGAAAATATAGATCTAAATACCGCTGCTCTTCCTTATTAACACTAGGATTGGTCTTCTAATCACTTCATGATCTGAAAATGAAGCCAAATACTGATATTGGAATAAAACAGAGGGAGGTTTATTACCAGAACAGAGTTTATTGTAGGAAAGTATTAATAAAATTGTTGTTGGACAGAGAGATCTGCTAGAGGAATTTCTCCTTTTGGAATAATTTTCACCTGCACTGATTGAAGGAGATCTATGTTGCTACCATAATTAATGATCTAAGAATGACCCCTTTGATTGTTGTTATTCATTTATTTCTAGATTTCCCCACCCTACTTGAAAAATGAAACATTCTCTCAAGTGTAGGAGTATTTCCAATGAAGCCATGTGCGCAACAAGATTACAAATATACTCATATCCAAATATGAAAAATATACAACAATGATTGTCTGGATATGAGGAACCAACTAATCTGATTGATTTGATGCCAAGAAGTGTTGAAGAAAGAATTGGTGCTTTGACCTAATGATTGCATGGAACCAGTCTAAAATGTAGTCACTTGTCCTTGTCTTTTCTTCTTCATTTTTACTGACTTGCATGCCCTCCTTTGTCATACCCTACAGATCTTCAAGGAATTGGCTCTTGAACAAAGGAAAACTTGCAAGGGATTCTGCAATCTCAAGTTCCACTGTCTGCTCTCCATTGGATGTTGTCTATGGTTCTTTTGTCTCCCATGCAGATTTGCAAGGACAATTAAAGAAGGATTCTAGATCTTCTTGTTGTAAATCTGGTTCATGGAACTCTTGTTCTTCTGTCTCTTCCTGAGATGTAGATCTATCTCCAAGTGATACTAAAATTTGAGAAAGTTCTTGGAGTAGAAAATTCTTGAGCATTTTGAAGTTCTACTTGTTGGTCAATAATTCCTGTCTTGCACATGGATTAGTGTATGGGGGTTCTTACAGGCCCAAAACTTCTACACAATGCAAATTTCAAAGCAAAGCATGTACTCAGATGCCTTCATGCTACTAAGACTCTGTTGTCACCAAGTTGTCTATTGACATGAGAAGCTTTCCCCTTTTCATGCATCAATCTTAAAAGAAGGCACATTGGACCAACACAATAAGGGCTCAGAGAAATTTGTAAAAACAAATGCGTAGGTTCTCGTCCTACCATTTCTCCTCCTCCAAGTCTCAAATGCTGGCACTGCAATCAACTAGAAGAAAACAATCACACACTTACTTCAAGACTAACTCCTTAAGCGCTTCCCAAACAATGACGCAAAAAATTTCAGTGAAATTATATAATAATAATTTCGTTACATTTTATCATCGATCTGAGTTTGTAAACTTATGAAGTGCTAGGCACAGTATATGAAGAGTTGATTCTTAAAGTGTTTCAAAAAAACTTTTAAAATGTCACACCACACTGTAGGTAAATTAAACACACACCGAACTAATTACATGTAGACAAGATTTTCTTGCATTGGTAGCTAATCAGTGAGGAATTAAATGACATGTATGTGTAGCAGTGGAGCTCTTAACAATTTATTGCTTAGAGATTACTTTGTTCATGTTCATAACCAAGGAATTGATAATGAAGCATGTCAATCTTGAATCTCCAGGAAACTAATTATTCAATCCACACAACGTCAAATGAAATTTAAAAAGACAAATAAACTCACACAACAAAGGGAAACTATTGGGCAACATATACCAGAGGGAGGGGCCCTTGCCTCCCTTGGCATACATTGCCAAGAAATATTACAATAGAGAACTCTTGATTTGCAATAAGTTCTTTATTCCAACATTCCAAGGATTATCATGATTACACAGTGATCCTCCTCTTCGGCCTATCATCTTCTATCACCGAGACACAAATGCCTTCAATATTTATATAATTATGTTTCAACATAACAAGTATTTCTAGTGCACTCAATCTCGTATCAATCCATTTCTCACTAAAGATAATCAAGAAGTTACAATTTGTGATCTAGACAACTAATGAACAGACCAAAAATTCATATTTGGCTATCTTGTTATGATTTCATGACCGGAGGCATGAAATCCTAATGTAATTCGTATAATGCGGGATTTGGTTGTCTAGAATGTTGACCATGAATAGCGGTTGCAATGTTGAAGCTTTGGCCAATTTGGACAACGAACATCCATATGTGCACATCTCACAATAGAACCCATGTCCTCGAATTTGTCCATAAGAGTTATTCTTCAAGGGATGGACATACTACCAGAATTCACATTACCAACAGATTTGTAGGAAATGCCATAATGAGTCTGTTTGGAGATCTAAACCATACATGCCTTATTTCACATTTTTTCAAGGATTTTCTAAACAAAAAAATAACCTTGTTTTGCACAAAACCCATGTTTTATAATTTCGAGATTCATCTTTATCTGCTCAGAAATGATGCGGCAAGTTGGCCTCCATAAATTGTCACCTATATGAATCCCGTTAGTAAACAACTAAACTTTGAAAGTAAGTTAGGAAATCACAAAGTCTATTCTAAATAAACATCAAAACACAGGGAAGAAACAAGAATTTGATGATTAATTGTCTTATGAAGCTTGGATGCGGTGAAGGCTTATAAAATGGAAAAATACGGAAATACAAGTGACAAATAGGTGAAGATGAAGGTTAAGTCGAGTGAAAAGTGGACTAAATGGTCATTGAAAACATGTCAATTCCGAGTCTCAACAACGATGTGTTAATGAAAGATGGGGGAGTGATAGTGTATGCATCTAGGAAGTTGAAGTAACATGAGGAGCTTTATGCTACTCATGATTTAGAACTCACAATTGTGATGCTAGCTCTTAAGCTTTGGAGGCATTATCTTGTCGAGCAAAGCTTTGAGCTCAAAACAAATCATGAAAGCTTGAAGCATCTCTTCACACAAAGGGATCTGAATGCAAGACAAAGACAATGGATTGAATTCACGAGTGAGTATGATTTTGGAATATTTTACATAGGGAAAGGAGAATGTGGTGGTTGATGCCCTACGAAGAAGGCCATGGATCTTCTCCCTGATTCCCAGAGGTCAATTTGAGGGAGTGAGTGTTGGGACAACTTCTTGGAGATAGTTGGTATTTGAAGGTTACTTCATCCCTCCAAAATGAGAGGCAATTAGAATCAAAGTTTGAAGGATATGTCCTTGAAGTAGATGGATTGTTAAGATTTGAAGGAAGGGTGCATATCTCCAAGGAAGGAGATATTAAAGGCACTGTCCTCGAGGAAGCCCATAGATCACTTTATTGTGCGCATCTTGGCGTGAAGAAGATGTATATGAACATGATGAAGCTTTTTTTTATGGGAAAACATGAAATGAAATGTAGTTTAGTTTGTCACTAAGTGTCTTGAGTGTTAGCAGGTGAAGGTTGATCATCACCACCCGACAAGACTCCTACAATCGCATAAATTTCTTATGTCCAAATGGGAAGTCATTTATATGGATTTCATTGTGGGTTTCCCAATCATATCACAAACGCATAATGCCATTTTGGTTATAAGTTGATAAGGTTACCAAAATCACACATTTCATTACAATTAGAGACACATATTATGTCACTGATGTGATGCTTGTGTTTATAAGTGAGATTATTTTTCTGCATGGATTACCTAAGAATATCATTTTAGATAGAGACTCTCGGCTTACATCTAGGTTTTGGACAAGTTTGCAATTGGCGTTGGGGACTCAGTTGAACTTGAGCACAACATATCATCCTTAAATAGATGGGATGATGGAAATAGTTAACTGAGTTGTGGAAGACATGATTAGGATGTATGTTGTGGTTAACCAAACCCATTAGGAGAAGTACCTACCTTTGGTGGAGTTTGCTTACAATTACAGTTACCACATCTCAATCAAGATGCCTCATGATCAATCTCTAAATGCAAGGCCATGCATGACACTGTTGAGTTGGGAAAGGTTAGAGGACTCAGTGACTATAGGGCCGAAATTGATTCAAGAGATGCAGGAGAAAGTGATTTAGATTAGACAATGGTTAAAGGCGACACGGGATAGGTAGAAGCGTTATGTCGATGCATGTAGGATTGACATAAGTTATGAAGTATGAGATGAGATTTTATTCCTTTAAGGCCTAATAAGAGTACCATTCGATTTGGAAAGGGGACAAAGTTGTCACCGCAATGTATAGGTTCGCTTAAAATTCAAGAAAGAATTGGACCAATTGCTTGTTGTCTTGTGTTTCCATCCCACTTGCATAAAATCATGATGTTTTTCATGCCTATGTATTACGACATTATGTTGTTGATGAATCTCACAAACTGATATGGAAGGAATTGCAGGTCTCAGATGTGGGAACCATTATGGTTGAACCATTATGGTTGAACCATTATGCATATTGGACTGTAGGGTCCAATAGCTCAAACATCACTTAGTGGACTAGGTTAAGGTATAGTGAGACAAGTATAGCCCGAGATTTTCTATTTGGGAGGATGCAGAGACCATACAACAAGATCACCCCTCACTTTTTTTTTGTGATAACCTCGAGACGAAGTTTCTCAAAGGGTGGGTGTATGTAATGCCCCATTTTGACCTAGGCATCTAAATTAAATTATGGCCTAATTGTATTATCATTGCTTATTATATGTGGAACACTATTAAACATTGATGCTTCAATATATAGACATGTGGACATACATGTATGTAAATACCATGAATAATTATTGGTATGTTATTAATGATGAATTTCATGTGACTTACTTCTAGCATGCTAGTTTTAATTGAAGGATTTGTTGGCATGTTTACAGGTAGGTGTGCTTGTCATTGATGGTAAGATCAGAGTATGCAGCGAATGGAAAACAGGGACAATGTAAGCTCAGGAGGATTAGCGTAGAGTCGCACGCAGTGCGTAGGTGTGCACCAGGGACGAGGTTAACTCATTGCCAAAGCT
>CBVK0100462712.1:0-12099 GCA_900067695.1 Picea abies
AAAAGACTTCCCTGGGTTGATAATTTATGTTTCACTTTATTGTTTGAATTAATTAAGCAATTATAGTGACCAACACAAGTGTGCTTATATCTTGGGCTACCCTGAAGGAGCTACCATCAAAGACACTATCAAAAATTTATACTTGAATAAATCCTACCCTTAATCATAGCCACCCTACCTTCGGCTATGCTTGTATTTTCCTTGTGTTTTTAGTCTTTTTTTTAGAAAAACCCTTCCACAACATATTTCTTATCCTTTGACTATGTTTTGATAGATGAATTATCCATACACTTAATACATCGAGTATGTTGATGATGGAAGTCGATGGACTTGAAATCTTTCTTCAACGGGAAATTGACACCCCAGAACATGTATCACTCCACTCCAGTGGTATATGCCTCAGACCCACCACTAATAACCAAGCTGAGTCTGTTGTCGTTATTGGTCTCCTAGTAGAATCCAGTCAATGTCATATTCATCACCTAAGTATCCTCCTTGATTCTTAGCTCATCGTCCTACAGTTGAATAATGTGTACCATGTTCATGATCCATGCTTATATCACAAGTACCTGCAAGTTAAACTTATAACTCAGAATTTTCAATCCATCACATTCAGAGATATCCCTAGGATTCTAAACTAAGTTTCATATACCATGGTTAATCAAGTGCTAGATTTGGATTTGTCACATTAAAATACACTCTCAATGCATTCAACATAGTTCATCAAAAAATACATAAAAAAACACTTAACAAAAATATTATCCATATGCCAAAAAACATAAACAACATCATCAAAAATATGTATCCATATATATAAGCATGGTGCCAAAGGTGTTTCATCAAAAAATATATACAATTCATTTGGCCACACTGCCAGGCTCAAGTATCTCAAAATGACCTCCACATATACAAAATGGGAGCCTCCACTCCTATACATATATCATACAAAAATGTGGGCCAAGGCTATAAAAAAATATATCTATGGTGCCTCTAACTAAAGAAAACCCCCTATCACAGGGTCTATTGTTGGTTCCCTACTAGCAGGAGGTCCCCCTCTCCTACTAGTTGGTGGCACTACTCACAAGAGGATGTGCCATGTTAATACAACACCTGCAACTGCAAAAAACCATACTGGTGATTTCCACTCCTGCCTGCCCCTAATACTGATCCGGATTTATGTAGGAACACAATGAAATACAGAAATACAAGTTGGTGGCACTACTCACAAGAGGATGTGCAATGTCACTACAACACCCGCAACTGCAACAAACCATACCAGTGATTTCCACTCCTGCCTGCCCCTACTACACTTCTATGGGACCTGCTCATCTTATATGTGGGCCCAACGATCCTCTGGTAACCCCTATAGCACAATATCTAAGTGTTACCACAACTCATCCATATCTCAGACTAATCCGACCACCTCATCATTGGTTGGCACATACGAGGGACCCTCCCTAGGGTCATCATATCTATGATGTTGCAACGCCCTTTACTCCCCCTCCTGCCTCTGCATGAGTGAAATCGCTTTGTCGATCATTTGGTCACACATATGCAAAACCAAATATAATAGTCTAATTAGTATTTTCACATGAAAAATTATAATTAAAAGAATATCAAATGTGCAATACAATAAAAACATACCTTGCTAGTCCCATAACTCTCCATGAGGTAGGTGCATAGCAGGATGATTTTGGAAGCACAACCCCGAATAGAGGTACTTTGAAATAATTTGTAGTGTATTCCTCCAATATCCCTCAAACATCTCAATGAAGTAGTGTCCACCCTCACCCCCTCCATGACACACCAATATTTTTCCCTGCTGCTGTAGACGAGGATCATATAGAGGGAGTGGGTCAAGTATCACTCTAGGGTGTAGCAAAATCACCCACTCCAAAAAAAATGCACATAAGACTGACCCAAAGGGAAATTCCCCTATCATATCCCTAGCACAATGATCTAGTGGTTCCACCATACACACATGCATCACCCATGCCCATGCATACATTTGTTTGGCCATCACCCTCTCTACTATAAAAAGGTGTTCCCTATAAATATGTTGGGTCCCAAGTGACCCGAAAATCCTCACCATCAATGAACAAAAAAATTGGGTCTCCAATGAGTCAGTATCACCTATTATAATAGACACCCTAGTCTAAGGCCCCTCACTGGAGAAATTTCATCTCACAATCACTGCCATTGTCTCCCCCATAGGAATCCAACTCAATGCCTTGAAATGGGATCCCTGTAATAAAGTACAGTTCTATCTTCACTAAAAAGCGGACCTCCTGACCTAGTACTACAAACAATTGTTTCCAGGGCCTCCACATCCCAATAAAAAAATTTAGGAGCTACTCCTTCCACCTCATTAGTTAACAATAAAAAAACCTCAATAGGTCCTCTTGGGCCCATTGACGTTGAATCACCATGTTGTATTGCAGCACCTGCATCCAATCCAAAAAGTTGAGTTAGATCACATAACCAACGTAAAACCCACCTCAGTGTTGTGTGGTTGTCCCACAGACATATGCACAAATTTTGCACAACTATCTCATATACAAGTGCATCGTGTTTCAATGTTGTCTCACAGACATGCTTGCACATCTCTCTAACATTCATTCTCTGCTACGTAGCAGAACCAACCATAGTCGTGCACACTATGTGTGACTGTGGTAATATTTCCCGCACAAAACTGCATCTGTAGATGGATTTTACCAACATAAACCATGCTCACCAAGACCTAAAATGGTCATATGACCCTTCATATGAACCCCATCCCAAAAATTATGAAAATCAAAAGATGAAGGAGGTTGAGACCGCTCACCAGACTCTCTTGCGCATCTAGTTGGTGTCCTCACGCCAATGTACTACTAAAAAAATCATGTAACTAGCTCTCAGGAATCAACTTGTGAAATTACAAATGAGGTGGCATTGTGGTCCCCATGCCCATATATACACCTATTGGAAGCAGGTCGAATCAGAAAGAAAATCTATTTTGGGAATAAAGGCATGCACAAGGAAAGCAACAGTAGGAAAAGAGAAGCAACATGTGTGCATGCATGGAAGACCTAATGAAATTAGGGTTATGATTTTTGTAATACATTGTAATAGATGATGAGCCAAGAATAGATATAAATAGACACCTAGGAGGTCTAGGGAGAGGGCGGTGTTGGTTGTAATTTTTTTTATGGGTCACTGGCATGAGAGAGAGTAATAGGTCGGTAACATGATTGTAATGTGATACATTTTTGTAAGTTGTTGAGTTGTAGAAGAGAATAGTAGCTAGACCATGAGGGTTAGATCCTAGGTTGAGGAGCCAGGTGTGATCTCGTCAACCTTGTGAAGGTCAAGGGTTCTGTTTGATGATTGTATAAACAAAGTTGTAGTGCGCTCAGTGCCATATGCGGCAAGACCAAAATAAAAGAGCAAGAGAGCTAGATATTTGTGGATCGAGCCCAGGAGGGGATGAACCACGATAAAACCTGTGTTATGTGATTGAATGTTTCTCTCTTTTACTATCTATGAGTAGATGTTAGAATGATATATGAATGAGTTAATGAATCTGATTACATTACATGTTGTTGGGGCTATATATATGCACTATTAATTCCCACATTTAATTATCAACCGGGGCTCGTAAGCTTCAAGGTGAAGGCACAGGAAATGCAGGATCAGAGCCTAGTCTATCCTAATCTAAAGCCGACAAAACAATCTTCAAACCCACACTACAACAAATTAACACTAAGGATTCATCACTGGGACGTAGGAATAACTTAATGCTATAAAGTTTTAGATCACAGTCTTTCATGCACTCTGGGTGATGTTCGTGTGATTAGTCATGGGTAGTTTACTTAAGTTTTATGTCCTTCAATGATTATATCCTATAGTGTATCCACACTTAAATGCAATAAAAGAAACAAGAAAACGGAAATGAAATTCAAGATAGAAACTAACACCTTAGGAAGAATTCCAATGCGGTAAGGCCATATCTCACAAGTTAGACCTCTAATCTGTCCATTGGTGATTGAAACTATGTGAAATTAAAGTGCAAGTAATCCAAAGGTATAGGAAAATAAAGTGATCTGAAAGCAAACTGTAGGAATTTTGATGAAAACAATCTAAAATCAATCTCAAGAAAAAGACAATCAAACAAGGCTGCAAATTAAATCTAAACTCAAAATCTTCCACAGTCAACTGCATCAATCATGGAGAAGAAGGAGAAGGAAAAAGTAAAGATGATGTTGTAGAGATGTGAAGCAAAGAATTGAAATTATTATGTAATAGAAGAGAAATACCAACTCTGTCAAGAAAGATGAATGTTAGATGGGTTAAGAAGAGATTGACATAAAATTTTCAATGTACATTGCAAAACTCAACAAAGAATAATCATAAAGAAGGGATGAATGATTTTATAGTTGACTCAAAAGGTTGAATGTACACAGTCAAATAAAAGCTGGAAACATGGTTGAAGAAAATGAAATGGATTCTTGGCGACAATTGTATAACTTAGAGGATTTGCAATCAACCAAGCAAGGAAAGAAGATGAATGAAAATGAATAGATGCATAATGGGTGGTGTGTGTTAATGTGCAAGTTTTGGGTGCAAAGAATGAAGAAAAGAGAAGGGAAATATGCTCATAAACAAATGTAGATGCCCATGCATGGCTAATCAATCTGTAAGCACATCATGAAGGATGACACATACTCTAAATTGTAAGTAATAAGTGCAGTTCTTAACCTATGTTTCTGTGTCTTCTATTCATAAATGAATTCAAATATCCAACTAAAGATCAAAACTTTGTTTTATGCATTTGACACAGCTAGGAAGGAAAAACACTATTTAATAATGTGAGTGACAAATAGATGGCAAATTAATCAAGCATGAATGGACATAATTAAAGCAAGGCACAAAGCAATGAATCGTTGGTGAAATAATCATTAAGCACATAAATAGAGCAGCATGAGAACACATATATTAGAAGTTTGGAAAATGAGTATGATTGAGGTTAAATGCAAAACGATGATGCTTTGAGTGGAAGGGCATAAATTTGAGTTGTTCATAAAACCAATTGCAGAATCAAATTGCTGAATTAAAACACACAGTGCATGGAAATCAAATCCAATCAAATTCATAAACTAATTAGCAAAATAAATAACAACAGGGACATACCCGGATCGAGGGTCCCTACCTGACCTAGGCATGCTCCTGGAAGACTAATTCAGATCGGAACTAGGATGATACATCAAATCTCAGCCATGACCTGTCCTTGTTTATTAGAAATCAAAATCTCTTATTACAACCTTTTGCTCATCAATTTCATGTCTCTAATATGATGAATTTCTCCCAAATACAAATTTGAAATAATAAATGATGGATCCTCCTCATCCCTATGAGTCTCTTATTTATACATGAAATACAAAGGGATATGATAGAACCGAATCCCCCAAACTCAGATTTTGGTTAAAACCAATTTTACATTTTTTTGGGCAAAATCACAAAAATCTGGGTTTTATTGTAATTTGGGCAGATTCGAGTTAGTCCCCCACCCATATCTTCCAAACCAATTATAATTTTGAAAAAATTCTTGCGTATTACTCAATTTTCCATATTCTAGACAAAACCCATTTCGTAGAATTTCTAGATATGATTCCATCTGCATGGAAATCGAGGCCCAAGTTGGCAGTTTGAGTTTTTCAATAGTTTTAGCAAAAATTTCCCCCCTGAGCTAGAGGTCTATACGTCTGATATGGGTGAATTCTGTCACATGTGTCCGCATGAAAAAATCATTCTGGACAAAACCCATGTACCCGATTTTCCTCTAGAATCTTTCCAAAATTTTGAATTATTTCTAGTACCAAATTAGCACAGTTGGTACTGGATTAGAACAGTTGGTGCCGGATTAGAACAATTAGGACCTGAATCTTATAGCTAGGGGTTTAGTACCAAATGAACATAATTATGACTATGGTTACCAGACCAATGCGATGGTAGTACTGGATGGAGCTAGTATCGGAATAGGCGCAATCTGGTACCGGATGAAGTTGGTACTGGAAGAGGCAGAGAGCTGGTATCGGATGAACACAAAGGTAGTACCGGATCACTGCAGAGTATTGGATGACATGGAGTGTGGGTACTAGATGACTGTAGAACCTTCTAGTACCAGATGACTTGGAGTATTGGATGACTTGCAATGCGAGTACCGGAACAAGAACAATACAGGTACCAGAACCTGGACAATGCATATACCAGAACCTGAACAGTATAGAACATGTTGCTTGGACATAGAAACATATGATTAAACCATCATCGACAAAACTATTGTATAATCATCATTTTAATCACTAAAATTATGAAAAACTATGTATTAACCACATAGGATGAATAACAAGAGATAATGGAGGTTTATGGTGTAATTAGCGATATATTATTGATGAAATGTTGGGAGAAGGTTTAATGATGAGTGTATTTGTATGGCAAAAAGTATGAAAAAACTAGAGCTCAACACATGCATAATTGAGAAGAAAAATATATTGTCTTAATATTTAGATAGGATTCGTAGCATGCAAGTCACAGATCCCCATTCAATCCTAGACTGGAAGCACTTGCGTATTGTATTCACCCATTAAGACTATCTTGGGTGAGACTGCATAGTGCACTTTGTGCACTGTGCTTCCTTCCGGTTTACTAGGAGGGGAGATAGTTTTAGAGGATTTGTTGGATCCCTAGTAGACCTGAACCTAGGTAAACCATGTTAAAATTATAACTTAGATAAAGAAACCAACAAATAGTTATGTTGTCAATTGGAACAACATAGGATTGAGTAGATGTGATATGTTGAAGATCTGCTAAAGAAATGTAAGATCTGCGGAAGGCAGGTCAAAATAATACCAAATCAGACGTCAAGAAGGTGATAATGCACCGCTAGAAGGGGATGTTGAGACCGTGGAATCCCACAAAAGCAGAGATCGAAAGCTGGTTGAAGACTAAAGGAGCTAGAGTTTGCGCAGAAATATAATAGAAACCCTAGATTAACACCGCCCAAATACCTTGAGAAGTATGTGTTTACTGATCTACATGAAGTATTTTTCTGTGATTTTCCACACTTATTGGAGGAGTGGATATTGAGGTTGAAAGACAACCATGCAAAAAATCGGATCTGATAGGTATAGTGCACCTCAGTTCATATCGTGTAGTTATACTAGGTGAATAACAAATTCACCCGCATAGTAGATTTTTGGCTCGATAGTATTATAGAAGGCTTTATAACAGAATTTACAGTAGATATCGTGAAGTCATACAGTGCAATAGATCAAGAGTTTCTACATAGGCCTTGAGGAAGGTATATTAGATTGTTTTATACTTATATTAAGATAGTGCTCTATAAAAAAGGTGTAATGACAATGGAGTCAGACAACTAAACTTCCTTAAGTTCATGGGGGAAGTGGGGAATCACTAACGGGAAAAGGAGAAAGGGAAGGAGAAGTGGATAAAGGAAATAAGGAGGAAGCCTTGGACCCAATCATGGTGGATGAATACCAAGTCAAGCGGATCATGGCGATAGCTAGAAAGACGCGTAGTTGAGTACCCTAACATTAGAAGGTAAACACCAAGAAGAGAGTCATAGCCACGAGGGAAGGTTTGGAAAGTGATGAAGAGGATGTAGAGGATCTCTAGGCTATGGAGTAGATTGAGGAAATCCTACGCACAACATATGAGAGGAAGATGTGAGGTCCAAGAGTGGGAATCGAAGGTAGTAATCCTATCCATATAAATGTCAGTGTGGAACCCATTAACCCATGTGCGACTAACACACCAAAAATCACATCAATGTTTAGACAACTGAATTTCAGGAGAAAGAAGATAGTAGGAAGTATATCTACACAAGGAACAACAACTAGGGGACCCAGTGTAGGAAGAATTAGTCAAGCATCTACACCACGTGGAAGTAGTAGTTCAGCGTTCAGGATGTTAGGAAACGATCCCACCATCAGGTTACCAGAATTCAAAGGAGAAGCATTGGAGGACCCAGAACATCACTTGTTTATCTATGAAAAGATATGGGAAGCAAAACAGATCACAGACGAGGACATTAAACTTGCACATCTAGCTATCACACTAAGGGATTGCGCATTGGATTGGTATATGAGTTTAGACACAAACAATCCACCAAGGAAAACCAAAATGATCATGGATATCAAGAAGTTGTTGATAAATGAGTTTTATAATCCAAGTTCAGAGGACCAGTACATGAACGAGATGATAGAAATTAGACAAAAATCGGGATAATCTGTATGGGAGATCAATGAGAGATTCAAGTGACTGAAAGGAAAGTTGAAATATCTCATGATGGATATGAAACACGGGGACATGTTCTTAAAATCACTATTACCACACTTAAAATACCCATTGCGACAACAAAAGTTTCAGATACAAGCAGAGGCTCTGTAGGAAGCCCTACAACTAGAGGAAAATCAATACCAGAATACAGACCCATCCATTAGGAGTTGAAGGAGGATCTAGGATTCGAAGTCAATGTATTACCCAAGAAGACATGGCAATGTATGGGAGATCCCAGATTAGGATATTCACTCATTCAGCTGAAATTGGCAAATCAACATAGAATTCTATCAATTGGGAGACTGAAAGGAGTGGCAGTAGACCTGGATGGAGTCCGCACTAAAAATGACTTCGAAGTAATAGAGATAGTGGACGACACAACACCATATCCATCATTACTGGGCTTGGATTGGGAATTTTATAACCATGCCATAATCAACTTAAAGACACGAAAAATGACCTTCGATTCAGGAGAACAAAGGGTCATTGCGCCATTAGACCCTTAAGAAAGGGAAAGGTTTGCAGAGCCTACTTTCCTGGACTTAGAAGAAATCAGCCAGTTGTATAGAACAACTGCATGAGATAATAACTACATAAACCCAAATGCAGATGGGACACTTAGTTGGCGAAGCATTACTTCATGTGCGTCAAACTTAGATATGGGTTTAAAGAATTAGAAACATAGGCTACATGAAGTTTCTACAAGAAGATGCGCAAGAAAAGACCACGCAGTAACATGGGTAGGTACGGAGATAAGGGAACCACCCAATTTCCATGGGGTAAATGATCTAGAAGGATTCCTGACACATTAGGAAGACGAAGTGTTACAAAATCAAAGACTCTTATCACTAGACATAGCACTCAAGGCCACACCTGCGAGATGGTGGGGCGCACACAAGGAAACAATCAAGGACTAGTACCAATGTAAGTGGTTACTATGCATATAGTTTGGCGCAGAACAAACAAGAAATCAACAGTAGAAATATGATGGACAGGGGGCACCAACAGAACTCTTGGAGAAGTGCAGAACACTGTGGAAATTGACACCCCCAGAGGAATGGCCTCATCACTTTGTACAAACCTTAGAGGGAATCCCAACTAACTGGTATATGGACTAGGAACTGTGCAAAGGAACTATGAGTTGGATAGTACTACAATAGAACATTACAGTCACTTTCTCATTTGAACATGAGAACCCCAACATAGATGCAACACTTGAACAAATAAGCAGGGTGATATTCATTAAGGAACCAACATTAGAATGCAGAACAAAGGAGCAACAGTGGAATAAATAGATAATGAAAGAACTGTTGTCATGCTACCATGAGCAGGAAGAAGTACTAGAGGAAGATGATCCACACAACATTTAGATTGAGGAAGATGAAGGTGAAAGATAAGTGGAAGGTCTACCTCTAGAATCAGAAGTATTTGTTGCACCGATCAAGGTAAATAAAGTCAACATTGGGACCACTGAGAATCCCAAACTGGACAGCATTGGAGACTATTGGGATGAGGAAACAGTGGAAAGCATAAGAGAGTTACTGGACGAGTACAACGATATGTTCCCTACAATGTTCACAGAAATGAAGGGCATAGCAAGAGAGCTAGGTTAAATGAAGATACCACTCAGAGCTAAGGCAAGACCAATCAGACAACGACCATACAGACTAAATTCGATTTATAATAAAAAATTCAAAGCTGAGATCGATAGGATGCTCGAAGCTGGAATCATAGAACCTGTGGAAGAATCAGAATAGATAAGCTCAATGGTATTTCAGGAGAAAAAATAAGGCGGGATAATAATATGCATCGACTTGAGGAAGTTGAATGCTACGTGCCTACATGACCCATTCCCTACACCGTTCACAGATGAAGTGTTGGAGAAGGTAGGAGGACAGGAATTTTATTCATTCAGAAATGGATTTTCAAGATACCATCAGAGCAAGATAGCACCAAAATACAGATACAAGACCACTTTTTCTATAGAATGGGGATCCTACCAGTACACGCTCATGCCATTTGGACTGAAGAATGCTCCAACAATATTTTCCATAGTATTCCTAGTTGCATTTAAACAATTTATCCACCATTTTCTAGAGGTATACTTGGATGATTGGATAGTCTATAGTCTATTGAAAGGCCATGTAGAGGTCTTGCGACTGATGTTAGAAATATGCATGCACTGCAAGATATCGTTAAATATTAAGAAGTGCATCTTCAAAACATCGTTTGGGATATTATTGGGCCATATAGTTTGCAAGAAAGGTTTATTAGTAGATCCTACCAAAATTGTAGTAATCATTAACTTGCCACCACCAAAAATAGTTTGTCAACTAAGAGCGACATTGGGACACACGAGATACTACAAAAAATTTATAAAAGGGTACGCACAGATCACCACGCCAATGGATAAACTGTTAAGGAAAGATACAAAGTTCAAGTGGAATGAGGATTGTCAACATGGTCTGGATACGCTGAAAGAAAACATGGTAACATTGCCAATACTAGTATTCCCAGACTGGGAGAAGACATTCCACATACATGTAGATGCATCATCCATATCACTTGGAGATATTCTGGCACAGCCAGGAGTAGGAGAATTGGATCACCCTATAGAATTTGCTAGCAGAAAACTGTCAGAATTGGAACATAACTACAACACGACAGAGAGGGAAGGCCTAGCTATGGTCTACACACTTCAAAAGTTCAAACACTACTTATTGGGGAAACATTTCAAGATGTTCACAGACCATTCAACTCTAAAATCCTAGTCAACAAGCCAGTGTTGGGGGGGAGAATTTGCAAATGGATATTGTTGTTTCATGAATATTATTTTGAAGTAATAATCAAGCCAAGGAAGCTAAACGCAAAACCTAATCACCTATCAAGGGTCAGGAATGGGTAGGAACCTACCAATTTAGAGGAAAACTTTCTGGACATAGTTATTTTCAATCCAGATCATCGATGAATACTTCACAGACATCATCCAGTACTTGAGTACAGGAACTGCACCACAAGAATATAACACCGCGCAGAAGAAAAACCTAGTAGTCTGAGCTGCAGACTATTAGCTGATTGCAGGACACTTATACAAAATGGGCGTAGATAGAATTATGAGACGATGTGTGATAGAACATCAAATACCAATTATTTTAGCAGAATCCTATGAGGGAATAGCAAGAGTACATTATGTAGGAAAAGCTACCGTGCAGAAGGTATTTCGCACAAGACTATGGTGTCTAACCATTCACAAAGACTCAAAAGAGTATTGCCAAAAATGTGATGTATGTTAGAGGGTCAGTAAACTGAATAGAAGGGACGAGATGCCCCTACTACCATAGGTAACTTTGTAGGTATTCGACAAATGGGCAATAGATTTTTTGGGACCAATTAACCCACCAGCCAAAAGGACAGGAGAAATGTACATTATCACCATGACAGAATACCTGACAACATGGGTGGAAGAAGCCCCAGTCAAAGATTGCATCACAAAGACAACAACACACTTTTTGTTCGAGCAAGTGATCACTAGATTTGGTTTCCTAAGGATTTTGATGAGTGACCAAGGCACTCACTTCATTAACAACACTATTAAGGCTATGACTGAGGAATTTGAAGTCCATCATCAAAAGAGTACACCATATCATCCACAAGCAAATGGAATAGTAGAATACTTTAACAAGATTCTTGAAAATGCATTAATGAAGATCTGGAATGTGAATAGGGATGATAGGGACCTAAAGATACCTGTTATCCCCGATA
>CBVK0100462713.1:0-12099 GCA_900067695.1 Picea abies
TCTAACCGTGAGGAGTTATGTGACATTCCACATACCATCGGAAATGGCATGACATGTACTATCCATCTAGAATAGTTTTACCTACAAATATATCAAAATCCATACCATTATCCATCAAACAAACTTGGGTCCATTACCCAAACCTTTGTGCTATCAGACTTTCTTCAAGGGTTGACATCAATGAAAACCAACCCAAATAATCAACATCCTCTTTTGAAGATGATTATAAGTTCAATCAAGATCTTAACTTGTATAAAATTGTTGCTAATCCTTTGTTTCAATCAATAGAGGTTAAAGAACTTGACACCATCAAGCATGTCCCTCCTAAGTGCACTTGTTATGACAGTGAATGTTGTAGGGACAGTCCTATGTTTTCTAATCCATGTTATGAATCTTCCTTGCTTCATGATGACCCTATTACTGGTATAAAGGACCATAAATATGATATTAATTTATTTGTTGAATTCATGGATCATCCCTTTAAGGTACAAACCTTAAACCCTAAATCTAATTCAATCAATACCTTCATCATTACTGGCAAAGCATCTGTTGGTTGACATGTCTTGGAGGTTGGTGGTCGTTTCTTTTGGATATTGATTAATTGTATCTCTACACCGTACATATCCACTGGTTGGAATTTTTGTAGTCCCTCCATGCACAAATTTTTCAAACTCATAAGACCCACATGCAGAGCAGGTGACACATTCTGTTATGCTAAATTTCATCTCACCTAAGTCCAAGCTAATGGTTTCTTTTCCTCTGTACATAAATAATAAAAATAAAAGTCCAAGCTAATGGTTTCTTTTCCTCTGTACATAAATAATAAAAATAAAAATAATAATAATGATAAAAGTTTTCAATAATGGGTAGATTAATTTTGGTTGATTTCACTTATTTAGTTTATTTCCTCATTGTTATTATTCTTTCGTTTTGCTTTCTTTTCGTTTTTCCCTTTTCATGATCAGAAGTGATGGATCAATGATTGGTGATATTAAAAGGCAGGTTATCTGTATATTTTTAACTGATTGACCAAATGTGTTTAGGTGGACAACATACTTGCAGGTGAACCAAGTGCCTTTCTTTGATGATACTAATTTATTTGTTGAATTCATGGATCATCCCTTTAAGGTACAAAACCTAAACCCTAAATATAATTCAATCAATACCTTCATCATTACTAGCAAAGCATCTGTTAGTTGGCATGTCTTGGAGGTTGGTGGTCATTTATTTTGGATATTGATTAATTGTATCTATGCACCGTACACATCTGTTGGTTGGCATTTTGGCAGTCCCTCCACGCACAAATTTTTCAAACTCATAAGACCCACATGCAGAGCAGGTGACACATTCCTTTATGCTAAATTTCATCCGACTTAGTCCAAGCTAATGGTTTATTTTCCTCTGTACATAAATAATAAAAATAACAATAATAATAATGATAAAAGTTTTCGATAATGGGTAGATTAGTTTTGGTTGATTTCGCTTGTTTAGTTTATTTTCTCGTTGTTATTCTTCTTTCGTTTTGATTTCTTTTCGTTTTTCTCTTTTCATGATCATAAGTGATGGATAAATGATTGGTGATATTAAAAGGTAGGCTATCTATATATTTTTAATTGATTTACCAAATGCGTTTTGGTGGACAACATAATTGCAGGTGAACCAAGTTGTATTTCTTTGTCATAATCCCTCGCTTGTCTACCATGTGATTGCTACATGAGACATCCTCACTCATCATGTTTGGAAATCCTACCCCCATATTACTTCTTTCCCTTTATTTTTCCCCTTAATTTTGAGATGCCTCCAACATACATGTTGTGGATGCTCAATGTTTAACTTGGGTCTTTCCCTCAATGCACATCCACGATATTTTTCTACCTTTGTAATTATCTTTGTCAAGATCTAAAGAGTCATCCCTTTGGGTTATACAACAGAACCAAACCCCCTCATACTTACCACTTTCCATGAGTTATTCCATGAAGTCTCGATCCATGAATCCCTTGACCTCCATCGTGTATCCCCCTGTTGTATAACCTAGCCCACCTAACCTTATCAACCTTTTCTTGTCCCACTTTGAGTCACCCTCAGTCCTGTCATTAACTTTCCCTTCCCCTTTCCCTGCAGAAAAACAAGAGCCATAATTTATTTTTTAAATATTGCACGCCATTGTAAGCGACGCGCATCTATTGGTTGGAAATTGTTAACTATTTTTTTCAACAGTACTTAGCCGACAAAGCTTTGCAAGGCTTCCCCTCATTTTGCATAAAATCTTGTGAAAAAATTGTGCTTGCTCCCACTGAACTGTTGCTACAAGGAAGATGTCTTTGGATATCATATCATGCAAGAACATTTTTATGATTTTGAAAAGGTTATTTGTCTTAACTGTGAGGAAAAGTTGAAGCCCGTGGTAGAGTTTTTTCAATCAGTTGGGCTAGACCAAGACACATATATAGAAATGGTCAAATTTTTTGCTATAACATTGAAAAAAATCTACGTCCTAAATTTGAATTCTTTTATACAGTGGGACTCTCAAAAACACAGTTTGGAGAGGTGTATAAAGCCTTGGTATGAGCAGTTGGCAAGAAGGGGAATTCATGTTAGTCTTAGCTCAATGTTGAAATACAATGACCACGATTTCCAGTCAAGATATTCACATAGGAACAACCACAAACCTTCTGCTAATCAAAATGAAGAATGATGAAATTATCATTGTACACTAATTTAACTATATACAGTACATGTACAAGAAATCTGGCTCAATTATATTTCCTAGATAATAAATCAATCAATACACCCACATTACAACCTATTTTTTTGGTTACACGCTGCAGTCGCTTAATCATTTAATTGATTAATATATACTCAACAAGAACATTAATTGTGCATTGGAAGTCACACTCTAGTTTTACTTATTGCTCCACTGGATATCATTCCTAAGTTCAATGACATGATCAACTTGGCTACCACGGGGATTTCAATGCCAAGCGAGCAGAGTTACGTTCAAACTATACTGCCATTTGTTATGTATGTTTATGATCCACCCGATTTAATTGTTACAATTGTTTGTTCAAATTTTCAATAACCATGCTAAGTATGACTATCACACTTCTCAAATGATCATTTATGGAATTATCCTTATACTATTGCACATTATGGGAGGTATTATTCAATGCAATGGCAAGGCATAAAGTTTGTTTATATGTAATGACTGGTATCAGGTCGTGTTCATGCTATTGATACTTCCAGAGACCACAATATCCTCACACTGCTTGTTGCCTTGCATATGGTGATATTTTAACTACTTGCCTTGGAGACAAAGATTGCAAGGTAGAGGGCAATGAATTTATGCTTCTAGACTCAGATTTAAATGCAAAAGGAAGGTGGGAAAAACCAGGTGACAGTCCTAAGTTTGGCTACGATTTTGGTATTAACCACAACAAAAGACAGTGATCGGTTCATCATGGGAGGAACCTACAACTTTACAAAAGGTTTATAAATGAACAAAGATCAAGGTTTAATCAAATTCCCAATCGACGATTTACACTTTCGTGGTCTCCTACCATCAATCGTGCCAATGTTTAAGTGGGTTTTCAAGTGAAGTTGAATTTGACTGGAATTTTCATGCATGGAAAATTCCAACATTGGCAACGGATAAATGGCCAACGTGCAAGCCCAACCTTGTGGCAGAGTCTAGGGATGTTTTTTATCAGAAGGCAAGCAATAAATATTTGGTCGATGTGCAACTTCAGTGGGAGACTATGATTCTCATGACAATGAGCGGTATATGAGAGCTAATACAACAACTGCATGTATTTCATCATTGTTTGCTCCACGACAATTCAATGTGTGATCAGGTTTTATGCGACGAGAAAAGATATTCCTCGTGTTTCTTATTGGTACAAGGAACATTGTCCTCACACATATCTAGTGAAGGTTCGTGTGAGCTATCAAAAGCTCCTAAAATGTTAATTGAACTTCATCACAGGCCTCCAATAGCTCAAAAGGAGAAATACTTGTTTCGTTCCCTGCAATCTACTAAAGTTTTCTAGACAACTGAGCTAGATTGGGCAGAGGCAGGGCTTCAAGTTGCAAACAGAGTTATAATATATTGAATCTCCTTCACCGAAAGAACTTGAATTATCTTCTAAATCCCGTGAAGACACTCACAACCAAGAAGCGTAAAAAATCATGTTTTGGAAATGCTTTCCATTTATGTTGTGAAATTCTGCGATTAACAAATTGGAACATCTGCATCATATAAAAAAATACAATGGAAAAGAATTATAAATGATATTTAAGAAAATGCAAATGAATGATACGAGGATAACAAAAATTAGTTTAATGATATATTAAGAAATTTCCTAGACAGTTAAAACTCAGTTATAAAATTGTTTAACTAAAAGAACTGTTTTCCCAAGGAGATAAAAGGAAGCAGTGCGTAGCCATTTAGGGGCGAAAATTTTCTTGAAGATAAAAATTTCTGAAGGAGAAAATTTAGAGAAAATTCTGAGAGAGAACTTTGGCAGAAATTTCAGAGAATAGTATGTTGTGAGTGCTGTGAGGATTGTTTCATTTCATTCTTTTCTTACATCTTCAGCGGAGATTGACAAAATTGTCGGCAGCAGGGGGTCTTGTGAAGCAACGAAAAGGATAAGTGAGGATGAGCTTGTTGGCCTTCACAAGGTAAATATTTACTTGTTAGTTTGTTGTATTAAGGCTCGATTTTATTCGGCACTAATCAACTTCTATATGCAGGTTTTCTCCTAGTGATTCGCCTTCATGGATCCATTCCACTTCTGGCTCAGGTTTCTTTCTTTCTTTTTCGCGCTTGGTATTTTTATTTTACATTGTGTCTAAAGGGGCTAAAGACCGTATACCTGGCCCTAGTCTACGTAGAGATTTGTATATTTCAGAAATTTATGAATTTGTATGGGAAGCCTTTTAATGGAAATCATTTTTTGTCACTCTGAACTATCTCTTTGAGTTTTCTTTAAAATCCTCAGTTTTTCTCATCTTTATTGATTTAATACGTTGAATTCATAATATAAAAAAAATTACATAACTTCAAAAGAACCTAATGCACTATGGTTACTGGATGTATATATATATTCCTTTCTTTTAGTTGTTTTCAAGGTATAGCTTTTGTTTTTGTTTTTTTTTTAAATTAATTTTGTTTTAATTAAACAGATGTTAAAGTAACAATCCATACGCTACTTTCTCAATTAATATTTGATATTTATTTGGTAGTTATCAACTTTTGTTTATTAAATTAAGCTCTTAATTAATCTTAGGTTAATCTTTTCCATTTTTTAAATTTTTGCTAAACAAATACAACTAAACGTTTGTTTTAATTTATTGCATTTACTTATTAGATTTAAATTTTCTTACTTCAATTGTATAAACTCCACCCATGAGTAAAAAATCATAAAATCGCATAAAATTAAATATTTTTAAAAAGTTAAATTACAAGGCAAATTAATTCATTATTGGACTATAGGTTAAGGGAAAATTAGCCTAGAATTAAATGTGCTTTCTTGTTTGGGGCTTAAATCCTAGGGAAACATTCTTGTCTCTTCTCGCCTAGCCCCACGAGAGGTTGAAAATGTTGATGTTGGAGACTGTCTAGTCCTTCGACGTCAACAAACTTCTCGAAGGTGTAACTTTTGCATATGATCTTCGTTTGGGGTGCTTGATACCTCATCGAAAAGGTCTAGTCCAGGAGTACATATTCTGAATGGGCCCAAACGAAAGCCTACTTGTAACGCTAGGCATTGCAACGTTAAAAAAACATGATTTAGGGCCTCAAAATGGCCCCGAAAGTTTGGGACCCGAAAAACCATAGAAAAACTACCAAGGTGGAAAATTGTGTTTTGAGCCAGTGGAATAGGTGGGCAGCCACCAATTTCCACCTCGATCAGTGATTTAATAATTCAGGGAGCCTGTACACAACAAAACTTCGTTACTGGGCTTTGTTGAATGAGGGTGTCAATGCCACTCAAAGGTGGTACAAGAAACTGTGGAAGACTAAGGGCCCACATAAAGGTATTATTTTCTTCTCACTAGTTCTCAAAGAATGCGTACTGATGTGGGACAAATTGCAACTTAGAGGCAAGTAGGGGCCAAGCTTATCCTTTTTATGTAAATGCTCTATTGAATCAAATTCTCACTTATTTTTGGAATGCTAACATACTCCCCAGATTTGGCTGAAAATTTGGAATCATTTCGAGTCAGCTCTTTTACAGGATAAACCTTCTTTGACAACCTATTTTCGTGATTTTTTTACTCGTCTTTTGTTGAAGGAGATCAAAATCCTTCTAATATTGGTTTCTTGGGGTATTTTGGTTAACTAGGATTTCATGTATCTTTGAAGATAAATTTATTCCCACCTTTCATGTTTCACAACAAGTTATGTTTTTTTTGTCATATGACAAGGGTTCCTCGAAACCAAAAAAATCCTTGGGAGGTTGGCCCTATGGAGATTGACAAAAATATATCCTAGTGGTATTTTGATAGTGCCTATCAAGGCCTAGATAGATATTGTGGCATGGGGTTCATTTGTTATCTTTCTGAAACTCATTTTATAACTAGCAAAGCATTTATGGGTTCAGGTGCGAATAATCAAGGAGAGTTCAATGCCTTGTATGCACTTCTCAAGTGTGTAGTTGACATGAATGTGTATGAGCTCCAATTCTTTAGTTATTATAAATTGGCTATTGAATGAATGAAGGAGGAATCTCAACTCAAAGATCTGGATCTCTTGTAACTTGGGCATCGATTGAGGTCTATCTCTACTATTTTTCGTCAGATCAGTTTTATGCATGTTCTTAGGGAACTTAATACATATGCAGATTCACAGTCTAAAGATGCTCTACTGTTGGTTGAAAAGAAATTGGTTCTGGAAGAGTTTTTTAATGGAGATTCAATCTCCAAAAGGGACCGTGTAATCAATGAAATGTAAACCTCATGTAATGTTTTGCACATGATGATTGCTTTTCTTACTTTTCTCTGTTTAGAGTTTTGACTTAAGCCTATGGACTACATTAGGTTGATGAAATTCCAGGTTATGTTCCTTTTTGGCAAACGATTTTGATAGACTTTATGGCTAGTTTTGAGTTTATCATGAGCAGGTTCAATAACATCTTTCTTCTATAAGCACCACAATGCATAAGGATTGTAGCTTCTTTTTCTCTGGAATCGAGGTTACATTTTTTTTTCCTAGGAAAAAAATAAAATATATTTAAATGCATCATTCTTTGTGAAATTTAAACTTGATTGCATGCAATTGATATGTCAAGACATTAAATATCGGTATCAAGTACTTAGTTGGCAACACTTGTGTGGAGTAAACCTCACATAGACCTCCATATTATTAAAATAAAACTGTATTGAACATTTCACTTGTTAATAAGGCATTTAGAGAGAGTGCCTCTACAAATAATATAAATGTTGACTGGTTGTAGGGTGATTATGCTTGCTTGTTTGGCCTTTTCTTCCCTCCTCCACGTAACCTATTTGTGTGTGAACAATAAAAATAATAGCAATAATTGAAAACATCGAACTTGTAGCATTTTGGAATAACATTTAAGATTGTAAAATCCCCTTCCCTTTCTTCTTTATCAAATTAGTATGTAAAATGCAATTAAAATATATATATTAAAATCACCTTAATTTTTCTTTTTTTTTACATAAATTTGTAATTTAATACAATATGCGCAAAATAAAGAAATTATAATAATGTTTTGAAAAATATACGATGATGACGATCACTACCATCCACTAAAGACTAGCTTTAGTATGTGAGAGCTTGATAAAATAAAAATGGAAATAAATTAATATGCTTCAACATATTGTTACTATGATAAAAAGGACGAGAGAAAAGCTTTTTGATTTCTCTTTGATATTCACGATTTTAATACAGTATGAAGCTCCATAATGTACAAATTTCGTCGATATGCCACTTTCAAAAATTTAAACTCAATCTCGAGGTTTCCTCAATCTATTCTCTATGAAATTTTAGCCTTAGGGTTGGTCTAAAATAATATATTACAACAGTGATATTTTACTTATCTTCAACCTAATTTCACACGCCAACCCAAGAGAATAAATAACGTACAAGTGTACTTCAATATCACAATGTCACGGTCCGTAGGGTGCACTTTTCCAAGTATATAATACATTTCAATTCTCTTATTACAACATATTGTAATAGCAGTATATCTATTCTTTTATTCTAAAATATGTGTTAAATCACTTAACTAATTCATCTCTATGTTATTTCAAATTAGCATGAACAACAAGTGCTAGAATCTACCTAATCAAGTAGATAACATAAGCTAAAAATGCAAGTACATAATAGTTTGATAGTTGCAAAAGAGAGAGAGTTTCTAGGTGCACTTTTCCAAGTATATAATACATTTTAATTCTCTTATTATAACATATTATAATAGCAGTATATCTATTCTTTTATTCTAAGATATGTGTTAAATCACTTAAATAATTCATCTCTATGTTATGTCAAATTAGCATGAACAACAAGTGCTAGAATCTACCTAATCAAGTAGATAACATAAGCTAAAAATGCAAGTACATAATATTTTGATAGTTGATATGAGAGAGAGAGAGAGTTTCCAAATATCAACACACACACACGTGTATACATAAGTGGCAAAGTACAAGTACATACCACAACTTTATTAGAAAGATGGTACAAGTCAAGCTCTCCAAAACCTAGCTAGAGAAACCATAAGACGACCCTAGCCACCAACTCCTCATAGCTAGGAATCATTCCTAACCAAAGCTAGTCACTCCACCAAAGATCCTCAACAAGCTAGCATCACCACCTGCAAAGTCCTCCTTGGCATCTACATTTGCATCTCGCAAGTGTACAATATGTCTCATTCTCTTCTTCTCCATGACAAGCATAATAAGTGGCATCGAGGTTTCTAAATGCCACAAAACCCAAGTCTTCTTCTCTCACAAGAGATATAAGATAAAATGATTGCTTTGGTCCTTCGGGGTTTATCCCAAACCCAATCCTTCTTTGCCTTATTAAGGTGAAACATTCACCCAACATCCAAGACAAAGAGAGAAAATATACACAAAGAAGATTACAAGAAGACAAGTTCACCCCGGTAGCACATCTATCACTGAAGCATGTGATCTCGAGAGCGAACAAGGAGCAATGTGCAACGCTCCTCCTCCGATGGCCTCCAATTCTATAGTGCTCCAACTCAAGTAATGTATTGTACCTCCAAGTCCACCCAACCTACATGTTCACTCTTTGACCCAAGCATCCTCAAGTCAAGTACAAACCTCAATGTAAGTAACCAGTGTCCTCATGGCAGTGCCCTCCTAGAATATGCTTAATGTTCCTCTTCCTAGGCAATTCATCCTCCTAAGAAAATGACCACCATACATGTCCTAACTACATGAAGAAGTCACCAAGTTCCACGGGTCTGTACACTACAAGGAAGAGTGCTACACAAGCATCAAGACATGGCATAACAATTAATCAGTAAGCCAACTTCAATGTGTATGTCCATCATGGTATAAGCAAGGGTTATCCATACACCATTCATCCCACATCACCTGAAGCACTACCAGGCATGGTGTAAACACTTATGTAGAAACCCTAAAATCTAACGTATATTACCACATATGGCTTGAAATTGAGACCTAGTGTCTATGTCTATGGGGTAGTCCAGGAGAAAATGTTTTCATCCTCCACCTTCTTAGTATCACAAAATTTCATATTATTTCCTCCCATGATGTTTTAGGTCTATTCGAACACCAATTTCACTATGAAAATTATGAGAGTTTGTTCTTGCTTTAGCAATATTAATTTTCTTCTTTGCACTTTCTACGTTATAAAACTAATTTTGATCTTCAAGCCTAAGGATCATGATCTTTTTATAGTACATTAACTTTCTCTTATTCTCGAATTCTTCATTGCACCGTAACTTTCTCTTTAAATTTGGTTGGGATATTACTTTTAATGGTATTGATATTTTGAAGAGAGACATCCTAATTTATCCCCTATTAGTCAAGGCAAAAGTTGGTATATTTATTCCACCCTCTCTAACATCTTGAGTGATTTTTACTAGTATTTGAAGCAACATTAGGAAGCCTATCAATATTCATGTTGATTTGCTTATGCTTGTAAATTTAAATACATGATCGTATATTTATTGTCAATTGGTAGAAGACCAACCTCCGAGAGAAGGATTGGATAGGGCATAATATTTTTAATTCTAAGATTATTAATCATGAAACACTTACAAATCTGCTTGATTTTTGTTTGAGTTTCTTTATAAATGCTATAACCCAATACTTCATTACTGTATGAAATCACCAGAGTAACAAGAGTATCAAAGAGGACTTTCTTTTTTTTTCCCATAACCAAGATCTGTGTTTTTACAATTGTTACGAGGACCAAAATAAGCTTTCCAACATCCATTAATACTTCTTTATACACTATAGTTCAACCAATTGAGATTGTGATGGAGGTCAACTCTGAGATACTTGTAAGAAAGAACTTTCCCCTAGATGTTATTATCATACACTAATTTCACACAACATCCCAAGAGAATAAATAATGTACAAGTGTACTTCAATACCATAATGTCGCAGTCCTTAAGGTGCACTTTTCCAAGTATATAACACATTTGAATTCCCTTATTACAACACATTATAATTGTACTAAATATGTTCCTTTATCCCAAGATATGTGTTAAATTACTTAACGAATTCATCTCTATGTTATGCGAAATTAGTAGGAACAACAAGTGCTAGAATCTACCTAATCAAGAAGATAACTAAGATAAAAAAACAAAAACAAAAACAAATATGCAAGTGCATACTATTTTCATAGTTGGAAACTTCATATGTGTGTGTGTGTGTAGACACACACACATACATATATACATATGAGACAAAGTGCAAGTACATAGCACAACTTTATTACAAAGCTAGTACAAGTCAAGCTCTCCAAATCCTAGTTAGAGAAACCATAAGAAAACCCTAGCCACCAACTCCCCCTAGTTAGGAATTACTCCTAACGAAAATTATTCACTCCACCAAATATCCTCAACAAGCTAGAATTACCACCTGAAAAGTTCTCCTTGACATCTAAACTTGCATCCCACAAGTGTATGAGATGTCTCCTTCTCTTCTCCTCCATGATGAGATAACAATTGGAAATGGGGCCTTCTAGATGCCATAAAACCCCAATCTTCTTTTGTCATAAGAGATATAAGCTAAAACGATTCCTTTGGTCCTTTGGTCCTTTGGGGTTTATCCCAAACCCTGGTCTTGTTTGCCTTTTTAAGGTGAAACCTTGACCTAACATCCAAGACAAATAGTTCAAATATACATGAAGAATATTACAAGAAGACAAGTTCACCCCGGTAACACATCTATCATCGAAGCATGCAATATCGAGCACAAACAAGTACAAGTATGATTAAACGACTCTCTCCTCCCTCTATTTATATCAGAGGTGAGGGAGTCCTATAATACATAGTGTACCTAGTGGATCACTCCAACTCTACACAAGACATGCCACATGTGGAGCACTCCAACTCTAGGTGACACATGTCAAGCTTCAAGGCATGCATGTCTAACAAGCAAGGATCCAAGGTTGAATGCTACTCGAGCAATGTGCAACACTTCTCCTCCAATGACCTATAATGCTCTAGTGCTCCTACTTAAGTCTTGTATCGTACCTCCAAGTCCACCCAACCTATAGGATCACTCCTTGACCCAATCATCCTCAAGTCAATTAAAAACCTCCAAGAAAGCAACCAAGTGTCCCCATGCTAGTGCCCTCCTCCGAGATGCCTAATGTTCCTCCTCCAAGGCAAGTCATTCTCCTAAGAAAACAACCACCCTCCATGTCCTAGATACATGAAGAAGTCATCTAGCTCCATAGGTATACACACTGCAAGGAAGAGTGCTACACATGCATCAATAAACGACATAATAATCAATGAGTAAGACAAATCATGTAACATACCGCTCTGGCGCACTGAGAAAACTTATTCTTTGAGGACACTTGCTCGCAAGTGATCTGGACTATTATGATATTAAAACTCTTGTCCTTGA
>CBVK0100462714.1:0-12099 GCA_900067695.1 Picea abies
TTGAGTCCCTTTCCCTTTTTATCAAGTTCTTCTCCAGGATCTACGAAAGATTCCACAACCTCCTTGAGTGATGTATACCTCCCGGTCCACTGTATGCCTGTGTTGGGGAGGCCTATAACCTCTGCTACAATTTGCTCAGTAATCGGAATTTGTATATCTTAGACCATGGAGACTCCTCCCTGCAAGTTCTGAAAAAATACAAGCATGATATTTGTGTTGTATCCTTGCAGCCTATTGAAGTATTATGTCCACCCCAGACAATGTAAAATTTATCTTGCCTGTTCGGTTACCTGTATTAATGTAGGATCTCGACATATACTTCAGCCACCCATGTTTCTGTGAGCATATGAGGAGGGCTATTGTTCCTTTTTGTAGCTTAGTTTGACCAGTTTTGGAAGCAATATTGCCAAAAATAACAAATATCATAGAACAACAAGTGTAAAATAGTATGAGTTTTCCCATTTATTACAATTATTAAGATCTATCGGAAAATGTGCAGAGTATCTTCCCCCTCATAAATGAAAAGGTCGACCTCATCATAGAACAACAAGTGTAAAATAGTATGAGTTTTCCCATTTATTACAATTATTAAGATCTATCGGAAAATGTGCAGAGTATCTTCCCCCTCATAAATGAAAAGGTCGACCTCAACCATCAAAATGTACGAGTGGAATAATGGCAGGTACTTCAGCTGAGGTGTGATTAGTATGTCATCATCGTCACTGGGAAAAACAATCATTAAGAACTTTCAAAAAGCACTTTATGGTAATTATGAACAATAATCACTTTGCATGGGAAATTCAAATTGACATGCCTATTTTCAAAAAAAGTTTAAGGAGAAAGATCCTAAATATTTTTAAATTTGTTCACGTATTTTTAGAAATGTTCCACATATCATAAAATTGTAACTCTCCCTTGTTATTGGATAGAGACATAATGACAACCTCGTTTTTAGGAAAGGAAATCTAGGAACACACAAAAGACTTGGCATTTTAAAGATAAGCTTTGATACCACAAGCAGAGCCACTGCTACCAGCAGGCGTCCATAGCCTCAACAAGGTTTCCTTTTAACCCATAGATAATCCTATATCCTTAATAAATAGTTTGAATCGTCTTTTCCTAAAAATACCACTATCCTGTTTTGGTAGCCAGATAACAATAATGCCACTCACTAGATTGTAACTTAAGTGAATAAGTCGGCTCGTGATGATACCTCTTGTCCTTTGACGAAAAAATGCCAAAGGCCATTACCCTGGTGTGGTAGCCATAGTGGGAATGTCACTTATGTTATTACCCGATGATCGTGGTAGGTTGGCTCCTGATGAGACCCCCTATCCTTTGTGGGAGAATTTTTATTACTTTACTTATAAAAAAAAAAATTTGGTTCTATCAAGGGAGGCTCATCTACTCCTTAAGAGTGAGGGATGACGTAAGAAGTGTAAGAATGCAAAGTAAAAAATGTGCTTTAGACTCCTTGTTATAATATGAAGGAAAATTATCATTTCAGTATATGTATATATATAGGGAAAAGAAACAAATTATGGTGGTTAATGAATTATGAACAATTTTTAAGATAATTCGGAGAAATTAATCCAAAAATAGTTCAATAAGGTATGTTAAATAATCCACACAAAAATGACAAATCATTACTTATGATCATTAGAAGTAGTGTTGGTAGTGTTGATGAAAATTAATTAATGAAGGTCATACCCAAGGGAGTGACTATCATAATAATGGCATGCTTAAAGAGAAATAAGGGAAAAACGTAGAAGGGACAACAGTTGCTCTTTTCGAATGAACAACGCTATCCAAATAAGGAACAATAGTGTAACAAAAAGGAATGACAATCATTACTTCGAATGGACGATATTACTCGCGAAGGGATCAACAAGCGCCCAAAGGTACAATAGTTTTTCCTTTCAAAGGAATGGAACCCATAAGCAAAGGGATCAAAAATCGTTCAAAGGAATGCCATTTGTTTCGTTTTAAACGAACATCAGCGATGATGTTCCAATTTTAACCATCTAGTTAAGTGATTGGAAACCTCCCACAATCATTTTTGTTTTAGTGAATCTATGATTGATTAGTCATCAAATAAATTAATTCAATTTATATGGGTAAGTTTATCGAAGTATTCGATGGTCTATTTAGCGTTATGCAGATATGTTCATTTTCTGTGATAACAGGGTTTATATTTATTCGGTTTTTGTAGGAGAGAGGAACATAAAAGAGTGCTAATTATACTCATTACAGTCATCTTTCCCAGTTCCTATTCTCTCGAGTGACCTTTAAAAAATACTTGATCAAATATGTAAAGAAAACTTTATACAATATGTACAGTTCTTGATAAGAATCATCATTTTATGAAGTTGAGACTGTTGGGTTAACTTCCCAGCCAACTAAAATATGAACAGTAGGATCCTTACTTCTTGGCAAAAAGATTCTTTTTAAAGTGGTTGATGGTAGATTCGTAACCGATGTCCATTTACCAGAAAAGGAGAACCAGATCCATCGATGGTTATTAAGGTGACAGTGCCATTATCATGAAATTCATAGATTTCATACGCTCTGATCCACCTTGTCTATAATTTTCTAGGAAAATACTGAAATCTAGAATCATAGAGAATCTCCCAATCACATTTCTGGAAGGATTTCTTTTTTATATGTTTATCGTGCTAGCTAGCTCTCTGCTATTGATAAAAACTGTGCACTATAGGGTGAACTGGTGTGCTTCATATAACTCATTGAGATGTTGTAAGCATTGTTTATGTGCCTATGTAAGATCTAGTCCAATTTCCCGGGCCATCCTTAGAGTCTTGATCTCAAATTCAACTGGGAAGATGGGTTATTTTCCATAGAATAAATGATAAGGGGAGTATCCAGTAGTGTTCCTCCATGTCATGAGATAGGCCCATAAGGCATTTGGAAGCTCAACTGCCCAATTATGATGGTTTGTTGACACTGTTTTTGTCAAAATTGCCTCCAATACTTTGTTGGTACTTTCTACTTGTCCATTTGCCTGTGGGTGGTAGGGGGAAGTAAATTTGTTCTTGATGTAATAATTGCTCAGGGTCGTCATGATTCTATGGGCTGTAAATTGTGACCCCTCGTTAGTGAGTACTTCCATGGGTAATCCATAGCGTACAAATATTTAAAAAATAAATTTAATGATTGTTTCCTCCGTTTCATTTGTCAAGGCTTCCGCTTCTACCCATTTGGTAGTATAGTCTATTGCAACTAAAATATAATCCTTCTAGTTTGATTTTGGATTGAAGGGGCCAAAAAAATACAATGCCCATCTTTCAAAAGGTTCTGCGACTATTTGTGCTTTCAGTGGCATTTCATCAACTTAGCCAGGGCAACCCATCCTTTGACAGTTATTGTAGGATGGACATATTTCTTTGCATCCTTAAATATTGAGGGCCAATAGTAGCCCATCTGTAAAATATTATGCCCAGTTCTGTGTTTTTCAAAATTTCTACCACGGAGCTCATCATGACCTACCTTTAGAAAATCATAAATTCCATCATCCCTCACAGATCTTCGGATCTGGAGGTTAGCCCCTGTGTGGAACATATATCCACCAATCCAAGTGAATCGTGCACTACATTGGACGATCAATTTCCTTTCTCTAGGTGATATATGTGATGGTAGTTTCCCAACTGCTAGATAATTAGCCACATCAGCATACCATGGCGTTTTGATAATGACTGCGAACATGTGTTCGTCTAGAAATTGGTCGTCTATTTTCATAGAATCATTTGTTTTGGGTATGCGGGACAAGAAATCTGTGATGCGATTCTCTCTTCTGATTCTGTCCTTGATGGTGATGTTGAATTCCTGCAATAGTAGAAACCACCGAGTAATCCATCCATTAGTGATTGGTTTGTTAGCTAGATATTTAATAACAAAATGATCAGTATACAGAATAATTGGGTGGCCTGTTATATAGTGGTAGAATTTATTAATAGCATGTATAACAGCTAAAAATTATTTTTCTGTTACTGTATAATTTAATTCAGCGAGAGTGAGACTTTTGCTTGTTGGCATAGGGGAATACTCGGGGTTCAACTCTACAAGAGCGCACCAACAAAACCCTAACTACCGGCCATTTCGGCAACACCTGCGAAGCAGATGAAGTATCACTTGAGGTAGAGGCAGGGTTTGTTATAGGACTCAAGTGTCTACAACCTTTACTGGGACACAGATCTATGATTATATCATTTACAGAGCGCTTAGTATCGATCATTCATCAATATTCAACCCTTATTACACTTCGCAGATATCACAGAGCACCGCAACATTCACTTAGATCTAATGTATTTTAGCACCTAGCAATAGTAAAAGATACAAAATCCAATAGATCATCACTAAGCTTCTTCAGACATGTCAGATCTAACATTCACACACATCTTAAGAGGCATAAAGAATAAGTGGATCTATCTAAATACACCAAAGCACTTAGCAAAAGCAGAGATGAACACATCAAGTTAAGGCACAAAGCATAACATGCAGATTTACGTGGTTCACCCCCACCCTGGGGCTATGTCCACCAACTCTTCTTCTTTATTAGGGTATGCAATCGGTTACAGGCACAAAGCTACCAAAACCCTCCTGCGCACGGGATAGAAGATCTGCGCAGCTCACTAGATCCTTCTTCCTTGTGTTACAACACAAAGCCTTCTATATCTCCACACAGGGACTTGCACTAAGCTCTGCAAGTCTTACAAGGTGCACAACCCCTTGATCACACAGATCCCACTCGGAACATAACCTCTATCACATAGATACAATCCTTAGATATTTTACTAGATGCCTAGACATTTATTTATACATTACAAAAGTGGGCCTAAATGTGGGTAAACCCATGGGCCGACATCCCTATCCCATTAGATTGTCCCAAAACCCAAAATGGGCCCAAAAGTGAGCCGAGATCCTGTGATCTCTGCTTCACCTGGTGCTCCATCTTCAACAGGCTGTCGAAGTCCAAAAATGGTCAAACATGACCAAGTAACTCCAAAAATTGGTCAAGGGCCAACAGGCCTCCAACACTCACATGCGACTTGTCCTGAGTCACTCTGGTCTGAGAAAGTCTGCCTCAAATGCCTCAATCTTGGCTCAAGCTGCTTCAACTTGCTACAGTGCGATGACATCTTTCTCAGTGAACTCCTGGATCACTGCATCGTTCACTGGCCCTTCTAGGTGTTGTTCTGTTGTGAGGACGATTTGTTCCAGCTCGGCTCCTTGGCTTTCAACTTTAGTGAACAATTGACATGCCTTCTCTTGCACTAGCTGAAGTCGTTGATAGACTTCCATCACTTTGTTCTAGATCACCTAGATCTATTGTTGGGTCGTGCATTGTTCTGGAAACCTCTTCATTTGTTCTACTGGTGCTAGGGCCTTTAGTTGTGCCTGTAACGTTTCAGCATGTTGCTTTTCTTCTTGGAGTTGTGCCTCCAATGCCTGTAGCTCTAGATTCTCTGTGAGGTTTTCATAAGTCTGAGCGCTCCTAGAGTTCAGCTGCTTTCATTCTAAAGCAAGGGATTTTAATCTTCCAACTGCACTACGGGCAGTTGCCTCCCTTAAATCTCTTACTTCTTGAGGAGTCTCAGGAATGGTACGAAGTTCCAGATCCGCAATGCACTGCTGAACTTGCTGGATTACTTCTTCAAGCTGGGCCACCTGCTAGGGAATTCATTCTTCATCTCTTACTTCTATGACGGTCATAGAGCAAAGGTATATTTTGAATTGTTCCTTGACTTCCAGCTATTCCATTATCAACTGTTCGTTTCTCTGCGATATTTTTTCTTTCTCTTTGTCCCACTGTGCTTGAAGAGCAAGTTTTTCTTGTTCAACAGTACTGTGCTGCTCGACAAGTACTCCCCGTACCTGTGTCAAAGCCTGGGTGGCTTGTGTTGTGTCTTCTTGAGCTCATCGAAGGTGAGCTTCGACCATATCAACAATCCAATGGAGTTGAGCTGGCTCATCTCTTGGTTCTACTGTGCCTACTGTCTGAGGTGCAGTGGAGACTGCACGGCTAGACTGGAGTTCCTGCTACACTCCTTGGAGTTCAATATCGATACGATTATACATCTACTCCTACTTCACTTATTGATTCTCTACTATCTCCTTTAAGCATCGTCTGTGGCTGCAATGATGAAATCAAAGTCATCCAATGTGAGGGAAGTTCACATCTTGGTTATAGGAGTTCTAGGTTTCTTCCGAGGAATATTTTAGAGGTGAAACCTTCCTTTCTTTGACAAGTCCTCTTCATCCCTAGGTGGTGGTACTTCGCCTTTTTGTTGTTCGATTTCTGTGCCTTCTATCTCCTCGCCATCACCCCCTGCGTCTTGTGTGATAGAGTCATTTCTTTCAGATGCACTGTCTACATCATGAGCCTGGTCAGGCTTCTTCATATTGCTTGGTCCTGGTGCATCCAACATAGTTTCTGGGCTATCAACATCATATATCTCGATAGGTTCAGCTGACACAAGGAGGTCCACCGACCATTCCTTAGTGATTTCCTCCAGATATAATTCAATTAATTTGTAATAGGACTATAACTACTTGGATGGTTCTAGAGAGTCACTTAGCTTCCCAAACCAGTCAACACTCAAGCTCTCACAAGATTTTCAGCACACACAACAATCCAAAGTACACCAAATATCCTCTACCTAGCCTACACAACCTAAGAGAATGGACCCCCTTCTCTGCCACGCAATCCCTTAGGCTGTCCACTTCTTTCCAGAGCTCCAATGCATCTGGTCAAGAATCTCTATGTTGGGACTCTCATGATTTGTAGCTGTGGGAAAAACTTAATGCATGCCAATGCATCTCAGACATGTAGGCATTAATTCATGGTTGAAATACACCAACAATCATTACAACCAACAAAACCATGGCTCATCTCCAACAAATCGTTTTTCTTTCCAAAGCCAAAAGAACAAATGATGAAAGATGAGTGGGTGAAATAATGAATGGAGAGAACACAAAATGAAAGGCGTTAACAATGAACACTGAGTGAGCGAGTGAAGAAGAACCCCCAAACAACCCACAAGATGAGTTTATATATTTACTTGCAAATCAACAACCACAAGGAATTCCCCAAGAATCTCATGTAACCACTCTTCTCCATTGAAAGATTTATGGGTAAATAAAATATAAAATAAATACTTATTTTCTCAATCCCCCTCTCTTGTGGAATCATATTCCCCTATAACTTTTGTCCTTGTCTGTCTAGCAACCAGTGATGTATTTATTATTAATAATGATCAAAACATTACATTTCCTAGGCACACTGACCTATTTTCATTGTTTGGGCACTCTGGCCTTTCATAAAGTAACAAAATGCATTATTTAATATGGCTCAAAATCGGGGTATTACAATCCTTATCCTGCACATGTCTCTTTGCATTGAGCATTAGTATGTTCCATGCACTTGGAACTAGTTTTCTTTCCTGCGACACTCGTTCCTCCTTTGTAACGTAGCATTCTTTTATTATTTTTCAAGCTCGTTAAAAATTTAAAACAAACAAAAAATCAAATATTCCAAAAAGAGGGGATGGGATATACAGTATTTTTTATCAACATCAAGATAGTCTCCCTTGGAAAAAGGACATCCTTTCATTTTTTCTACAAGCATTGGGATCTAGTATGACCTTAAGAATTTGTTCTCGCTACATAGAGTTGTATCCTCCTCCATTTGGTTACTATTCTAAACATATGGAGAGTTTGTGGTGCCTCCTGTATCACAAACTTATGTTAATAATATGTTGCCTTAGTCTCATCATTTTGTTGTGATTTTTTCCAACTCGATTCGGCCATTTTGTAGTTGATCTCTTGACTTTCATGATTTGGCCATCCCAAGAGTCTATTCAAAGCTCATGTTTAGAATCAATGAATTTTTGTGCTTGATGATCGAGGTCCTCCAGTATTTCCTCGACGACATGTCGAATACCTCTGAGTAGTGAGTCTTACACTCCTATCATACTCCTACTCGAGCTTTGAAGACCTTGAATTTTTTGCTCGAGCTAGGAAGTTATCATCTCCAACCATAGTAATTGATGCTTCCTGAGGATGCATATCGTATTATATTTGTATATCTTCAGATGATGTTGCGATGTAGATCCGTTGTTTATTGTTCGTGACAACACATTTTATTGGCATACACATTAGTCATGTAGCCATGATTACTATATATGTGACATGGATCTATAGTGTACTTGATTCACAACCATGCTTAGTTGATCCTGAGCATGGTTATTCCCGCCTCATATATATAATCATTATTTTGCAGATGACACACTCACGGACACTCATCTCGAGCTCTCTCAAATCCGTGCCTTCCCACTGTGTAAATATATTGTAATGAATATTGTAATGTATTTCAGCCATCAAATGCTCTTCTGACCTCACACATTAGGGGGCATCTTTTATAGTCCAAAAATTCCACATATATGCATCCAAGACATTGACCCATCCATTTGCATACTATGCCAAAAATACTGCTGAGGTTTCCTTCTAAAAAACCATTTTTTGGACAATGTACGCATCTTCCTGCACTAATATCTTGCATACACATGCATGTTGCACACTATTTATCTCGCGTTTACCTCCAAAAGTTGCAAAAAATATAAAATTGCACATATTTTGATAGAGTTTACAAGCTATGGAGGGTTTCTTAACCATTTTACCCCTTGTAGCCTATCTCCAAACTGAATAACCATCTTTTTCTCATACAAAAAGAGGTTTTGGGGAGTCATTTAGACATATGAAAAAGAGAATAAGAAAACTTTGCCAAAATCATTTTCCTCTCATTGCCCAAGTTTAACATTTTGCTCTGAGGCGCTTTCCCTCTCAACCATTCTCCCTATGCAACCCTTCCTCCTTCCCTTGATGGCATGTTGGTTGTGAGAATTCTATGTGGGATTGATGCACTTGGAGCCACGATAGAGGAGCTTGGACTTGGTTCGTAGAGTGGTGTTCGCAAGAAAATGTTGTAACCTTTCATATTGTATATGAATAAAGGAGTTTGTCTTTGTCCAAAAACCCTATGTGTACATGTTCTTGTTAATTTGATCATTTATATCTATATTTAGGCTTTTAAGTGATTACTAGAGATTGTATATGTTGTTGCATTGTATTCTTAACCCCTTGCAGGTCAACTTTGGGATGAGATATGTGATTTAAGAGGAAACCACAAGTGGAAGAGGTCTACATCAACCGTAAGGATTCAAGGTGTACTTCTTAACCTTCTCTTCTCTCTTTCTCTTATCACTTAGTCTAGATTGTTTTGGGGTAGATTAGAGATAAGTCAGTCTTTTAAGGGAGTTATCACTCTACCTATTCCTAAGACCCAGTATAGGGGGAATTTATCCATAACAACATATACATGATATATATGTAGAACAAAAATACTGACAAGCATACAATTTGTTACTTACAGATGAAAATTTTATATCTAACACATTGTATTAAACCTAAAACAGTATTTGGAATACACTTCTCAACATGTTGTAAACACATTAGCTGAAAGAGAAATAATAGTTTCTTTGCAAGACATTCAACATGCATCCAAATAAGAAGAAAAGACAAGTATGATCGAGAAAAAGATAGTCCATTCACCAGAATTATATTCACTGAGTGGAAAATGTTGTCGATATTTACAATTCATAATCCAAATATATATTCTGATAGCTTGATGCCCAAAAATGTTGAATCCTTTTACATTCACATATTCATCTATTTATCCATCAATAGGGTTCAAATATTTATCTCATATCTAGGTTCTAGAGTTAAACTCAGCATTACATTCAAACTTGTAGATATCAACTTCACTATTCAATTATGATTACAATTCATGAACACTTATTTAAATTGAGTGAAGCAGAGTTTAAGTGCTAGTCTATAGGGATAACTCCCTTTTTTCTGGCCTCATTACCTTGATCTAATAAAAACATTGTTTTTATCAAAAGCAACCTTTATTGCAACTAGCATTAATATCTCCAACTAAAAAAAAAATTCTATCACTATAACTAGAGTCATTACTGATAACTAAAGTGAAGGAGTTGCATAACAAGAGTCTTCAAAAGATGGAACTTGTTGTTGACTTTGCATGGATGCACATGTATGTCAATAAATTGAGAAAAACATTTAACACTGGTAGAATAATCTTGCACAGGCTTCGAATTCCCTTGCTTGTTGACAACAACAAACATTAGATGATATCCTTTAGGAACATGCAGGTCTTTTGGTGTTTTTTCTGCAACTTTTGATTTTTTTTTTTTTGTAGTTTTGAACGTTTCATCTCAAGAGCTTGGTTTTGTTGTTGCAACTCTTGAACCTGACACCTCATTCTATCATTATGTTGTTTGAGGGCTTGCACCTGCTGATTACTGTCATTCATGTCCCCATCACCTTCAATTTTAGGCTTGATCTCTTCCTTTACTCTACTCCCATTTTTAGTTCATGCCCTTCCTTAGTAGGCCTATTGAGATCAATGGAAATCTTGGATTTCCTTGGTCTCATCTCATACCTGGGATTCTTCTCATATTTTTCAACAATGTTATATTTCATAGGTTCATGCAGCATCAACATTTTTGTTACAAGGGAAAAACTCTCTATGGCCAAGGGTAAACAACAACAGACAGGTATGAATGCACAAATCAACTCAATTCCAACATGAGCTATATAAACTAATGTGTAATACGAGGAAAAAACCTACCTCGATCCAATCATTTGATGTCATTCCACTGTTGAGCACTTTGACCCAAAGCTTTACACCTGCAAGAAGTTCTCAAAAAACAAGCAATGCAAGTATATAGTGACAATATATAAAATGAGTTAGCACATCAGATAGAAAAATCCATTAATAAACATTACAAACATGCCCATGGATAATAATCATATATTTGCAAGATATCGATAGGACGAGAAATGAGTATTTCTATCAATAATTGATCTAGATAAGTATCAACATTGCAGACTTCCACATCGGCACGATTCAAAACCAAGAAACCAAGTTCCTTGCAACTAGGTCTCCACCAGTTCAATCCTCCACCAAAGGCAAGCTCATAGCAAAGAGGTAATGAGGTCCTCTCGAAAATAAGGAAAGAGATTGGGGGATGAACACTGTGTTCAGACTTGAGGGACAAAGGGATGCAGACTCAATATGAAGTAATTTCTCTAGAGTAACTTTGATCTCAAAGTTGAATGTTTTCTCCACCTTTTTCCATAGCTCGAAATTGTTCTCTTATAGCCTCTAGAATGCAACTGAAGGGCCGAGTCAGAAGGTTTCCAGTATATGGAAGGCCAACGATCAGAGATATTTTGTCATGACATGGAAACCCGACCTCATTTTGTATTTTCTGGCACAAATCCTGATATATGCTAGGTGTAGTGGAGCATCAAGCGTATACGCATCTTGCAAAGAAATTAGGGAGTGTATATGTGGAAAAATATATATTTTTGGCTCTGGATTTATCAAAAAGGGGTTGATAATTCTGCATAGGGAAATGGAAAAAGGCCCTATGTGCAAGATAGCAATGGTGAGGTAAATCTTTCTATAACAGATTCCCCCTAATGTGTGAGATCAAAGGAGTATCTACGATGGCCGAAATACATTATAAATAACCCAGAAGTGGAGTGGTAGAGAACCATCTGGACAAACTCAATTGCTCATTACATTATGTATTGACTTTGCATACATGGCTACCAAGAATACAATGCAAATCCATGTGGAAAATATACCAACAAGTGTTCATGGCCATGAGTAGGCAAGTATAAATGTGGTTACATGCTAATAGCTGTCATAGTCATGAACAAGGCCCGGTGAAACCAGTCTCAAAATCAATCTGAATATATCTGTATACCATGGAGTACAATCTAATCTCCCATGATCGCTGAAGTCAAATAGGTACTGGTCCAATTAACTTCCTCTTCTTTCTCTCACAGTCTCCTCTCTCAGAATACAATACTTGCCAACATACATAGCCACAATACATTTCCCTCATAAAAGAGGGTTGCCTTATAGGGAAAAAAACCCTAACAGAATCTCTATCGTTAGATCTGCGACCTTATAATGAACGGTCCAGATTTACA
>CBVK0100462715.1:0-12098 GCA_900067695.1 Picea abies
CACATATATATATATATATATATATATATATATATATATATAAGTGTTATGAAATTGCAGCAATTAACAGTAGTACAACAACAATAGATAAATTATAACAAGAAGAAGAATTATACTTCAGAATTACAACAGTTGGCCATCAAAATTTAACATTTACTCAATAGAACAGTACACAATTGTTAGATGCAATTTCTGGGTATGTTAGGCCACTATTAGAGCAATGTCAACAAATTGGTGTATGTTAGGATGGTTGCAACAAACTTTTGCAACAACATCAAGCTTATTAGTGAATTAGCTTAAATTAGTGTTATTAAAGTTGGTAGGAAGTTTTAGAGAATTGAAATAGAGTGTTTGTTGATCACTTTCACCGTAAGAAAGACTGGTGATTAATGCCTTTGAAGGCTATGGAGTCTTTACAACAACAAATGCAACTAACTTGGAACTTGCTCTAGATGTAACCAAGAGGTAGGAATCAATCTCTAAGGTGCTAGCACATTAGAGCCTTAGAGATTGAATCTTGCAGAGAGGGATTTTCAAGGGTGCAAGCACTTTTGGGCCATAGAAACCATTTTTCCTTTCTTGTAGCTTTACCTAGGTCAAGAATCAAGAGTCTAGGGCTAAAATCCTAAAGTGCTAGCACTTTGGGGCTTTAGGAGTCTAACCCTAGCTAGGATTTCTTCACAAATTTTGGTCAAAGTTAACCTTGTGAGAGGAGGAAGCACTTATCCTCCTCTCTTAGGGTTTTACCAAGCAAGACATCTAGCATGAACAAGTAGATTTCACCATAAAACATTAATAGCATGAAACAATATTGCAGAAATTTACTTAGTTCACCAAGATATCACAAGAGAAAACCCTAATTGCAATAATTCCATCCAAAAAATCAACAAAGAACATCCATAACTTGACCTTCCAAGCAAGGCGCATTTGTAGAAGAGAGAGATAACCAAGGATAAGGGAAAAATTTTAGACTTAGTCTCTCACAAAGATGAGAAGATGTGATGATAAAATGAAATGTCAAGGTGCTCTATTTATATGGAGCTACCTTGACCTATTTGTCCACATAAAAATGTCAACAAGAAAATATAAGAGGGACGACCCCTTTAATTTTCCCTTACAATATATAAAAATCAAATTTTACATGAAATAAAACCCTAGAAGGGTGACGTCATGCCCTAGAAGGGTGACGTAAGGTTAGAAGTGAGACATCAAGCCTCCAAGATGATATCGTTGGGCCTCCAAAAGCCACATGTCATGCCCTCATGTGCCAAGACCTCATGCCATGTGCATCAAACCACCATGTGATCCATCAAACCCTAGCTCAAAGGTGACATCAAGGGCTTGAAGTGTGACGTTCTACGCCTGCAAAGGCACACATCCAAGTGGGGGATGATGCAGTCTCATCCTTCAGTGATGTTAGGGACCCTCCAAAGGCAACATCCTCTATCCTCTAGGTGCAACGTTCATCATCCATGGTCTTTCTCATGTGAGGTCCAACATCCATCTTGTGGGAAAGCTCTTGTAAAGACAAACAAGTACGCCCTCCAAGGGTCTACAAGTCACCAGTATCATGCCAAGTAAGCCACATTTAATACAAGTACCACCCAAACATGTGCATCAAATCCCCCCTTTTCAAATTAAACAATGCTTAAAGACCTTATACATTTTTCCAAATTTAGGTATGGGAGGGGTGTCATGGTGATCCAGATGGGTGACGTCATTCCCTAAGAGGGTGACGTAAGGCTAGAAGTGAGACGTCAAGCCTCCAAGATGAGATCGTTGGGCCTCCAAAGGCCACATGTCATGCCCTCATGTGCCAAGACCTCATGCCATGTGCATCAAAACACCATGTGATCCATCAAACCCTAGCTCAAAGGTGACATCAAGGGCTTGAAGTGTGTCATTCTATGCCTGTAAAGGCACACATCCAAGTGGGGGATGGTGCAATCTCATCCTTTGGTGATGTTAGGGAGCCTCCAAAGGCAACATCCTCTATCCTCTAGGTGCAATGCTCATCATCCATGGTCTTTCTCATGCGAGGTCCAACGTCCATCTTGTGGGAAAGGTCTTGCAACGACAAACAAGTACGCCCTCCAAGGATCTACAAGTCACAAGTAAGCCACATTTAATACAAGTACCACCTAAACATGTGCATAAAATCCCCCCTTTTCAAATTAAACAATGCTCAAAGACCTTACACGTTTTGCCAAATTTAGGTATGGGAGGGGTGTCATGGTGATCCAGATGGATATCGGTGGCCACCCACTTATTCCACTGGCTCAGAACAGAGTTTTCCACCTTGGCAGTTTTTTGGCAATTTTTCGGGTCCCAAACTTATGGGGTCGTTTTAAGGCCCTAAACAATGTTTTTTGGGGATTTGGGGCTTAGGCCACTGTCAAAGCAATAGCATGGGCTAGTCGAAAATCGTTCTTCTTGGTTAGAACTTTCCAACGGTGTATCGAGCGCCCCAAACGAAGGTTGTATGCAAAAGTTACGCCCTTGGGAAGTTGATGTATCAACTACCCCCATCGGGGCCCGCAAACCTTTTAGCTTTTCATCTTCTGGGGTTAGGGTTTTGGATTTTCCTTATGTTAAAAAGGCCTTTGGAGCCTCATTGTAACAACCATTTTCTTGTGAATGCAAGTAGCCGTCGCATCTCTTCTCAGAGATAAGCTGCCACCATTCTAGCAAGTCTTTCACTATGTATTTCTATAGTTTTGTACATTTCGTTCATTGATAGAAATTGTGTATTATTGTATCTATATTTTTATGGTTATATCTTTGTTATATTATTGGATATCTGATATATCTCTGTACATTTCTTTATTATATCTCTGCGCTCATTTTGTGTCGAAAATAATCTGGATTAGTGGTATCAGAGCAAGTTGCTCTTGATCTTCTTCAATGCATGTCCCTGACGAGGTCCAAGTATAGCAAGTTGGGTCTCGAGCTTGTCTCTCTTAAGGAAAATCGCTCTCACACACCCAAGAAACCCTCCATGGCAAAAGAAAAGAAAAACGACAGAGCAAAAGATTCTATCAATATGTTGCTTGAGCAAACTCTCACGCGATAGAAGGATGAAATGATGGAGAATATTTCCCACATCCTTCAACGTTTTCTGATAGGAGCAGGCACGTCTTCATCAAGCAACCACTTTGGAGGCAACTCACCTTTCAAGGTGCAAGTTAATTTTGACATTCTTGTATTTGAAGGTCAGATAGATGTGGATGCCCTAGAAAAATGGTTAAATATGCTAGAAGGGTATTTCTATGTTCACAATTTTTCTGACAGGGAAAAGATCACCTTCGCACTCCTTAAGGCTCTCCCCCATGTCAAACATTGGTGGGAAACTTACTGGGAGAAAAGTTCCACAGAGGAGTCTGGAATATATGGGGTCGAGCCCACTTGGGATTTTTTTGTGGATGGGGTCAAGGAACAATATTACCCTGTTGGTAATTATGACGACCAATACATAAAATGGACCACATTGCGGCAAGAGAGGGGCCAAACAGTGTCAGAGTTCACAAATAATTTCCATACCTTGCGCACCAAGCTGGGTATCAAAGACTCTAAGCGACATCTGGTTCTGAAATACCGCGAGGCTCTGCATAGGTACATCCAAACCGAAATGGATTTCCTAGACATCTCATCACTAGGAATTGTCTATCAATATGATGTCAAAATCGAGCATAAATTTAGGCACCAAAACAAACGAGAGTTCAAGTCTACAAATCCGCAACAACCAAAGTATGATAAAGACGACCCTAACAAACAACCTCCCAAAACCCCGTCCAAGCCACATGAAAAGAAGGGTAATGGAAAGACAAAGGACACTGGAAAGTGGTGCGATTTCCACAAAATCCCCTGGCACAACATTAATTGATGTCGCTCAAAACAATCATTAGTAGCGGAGATCAAAGAAAAAAGTCGAACTGAGATTCATAATCTGATTCAGAAAATAATGGCAGAAGACGGATCATCAACGCAGACCCCACATCTATTGTCGCGACCGCAACAATTCAACCAGAAAAACTAGTAGATCCTAAAGAGAGGGAGTGCCTCTTTCATTCACAGATGTGGGTGAAGGGGACCCCGTTGCATTTTATTGTTGATAACGGAATCCAGAAGAACCTCATCTCAGCAGAGGTCGTCAAATAGTTGGGATTGTCGACCACACCACACCCACAACCATACAACATTGGGTGGCTTCGCCAGAGACGAGATCTTCGTGTCAGCCAGCAATGTCGATTGTCATACGACATCCATCCCTTCAAGGATGAGGTATTATGTGATGTTTCCCCGTTGGATGTCTGTGATGTTCTTTTGGGCCAACCATATATGTGGAAGTGCCATGTTGTTTATGAATCTCGACCCCATAGTGTCATTTTGTTACTCTGGGGGGTCATCTCTACAAAATACCAGAGGTAGTTCCAACTACTGTCTCACCTAAATAGTGTCGCAAGGTAGTATCTCATACTACAAAATTCAGCTTCTTCACAATCTATTCAAAAGGTGCATAGACAGACACCGCAACCAATGTAACCTTGGTAAAGCACCTTCTATCCAACAGAAGCAGATCGACAAGATTGCATCAAAGTGCAACGATTCTTTCTGCACACAGTCATCTCATGTAGATAGACTGGTTAAAAAGGTCCAACCCTTTAAACATCAGGTTCTCGACAACCTTCCACAAGCCAAGCATCGCAACTTCTCCAACAAGGCAAGCAGCTCACCAAGGTTCAAGTTCAACAAATGCTTCCCCCTCTCCCCTGGAAACTCAACGCAATGGATACCATTGCTTCCTAAGGAGGGAGGATTGATCTAGATGGATATCAGTGGCCACCCACCTATTCAACTGGCTCAGAACAAATTTTTCCACCTTGATAGTTTTTCGGCACTTTTTCGGGTCCCAAACTTCTGGGGCCGTTTTGAGACCCTAAACAATGTTTTTTGGGTATTTTGGGCCCAGAAGACTATTGAAGGCATTAGCATGGGCTAGTCGAAAATCATTCTTCTCGGTTAGACCTTTCCAATGGTGTATCAAGCGCCCCAAACAAAGATTGTATGCAAAAGTTACGCCCCCGGGAAGTTGACGTATCAATTACCCCCATCGGGGCCCGCAAACCTTTTGGCTTTTCATCTTCTGAGGTTATGGTTTTGGATTTTCCTTATGTTAAAAAGGACTTTGGATCCTCATTGTAACAATCATCTTCTTGCGAATGAGAGTAGCCGTCACATCTCTTCTCAGAGATAGGCTACCACCATTCTAGCGAGTCTTTCACTATGTATTTCTACAATTTGTACATTTCGCTCATTAATAGAAATTGTGTATTATTGTATCTCTTTTTTATGGTTATATCTATGTTATATTATTGGATATTTGATATATCTTTGTACATTTCTTTATTATATCTTCGCTCTCATTTCTTGTCGAAAATAATCTGGATCACATGGTGCCCTATTAGGTAAGTCAATCCCCAAGTCAAGGAATGTTTCCCAAGTAGACCCTATCTTGATCATGTGATGAGAATGAGGTGGATTGGAAAATATTTTTGGGCATGGGGTTCATGACATATCAAGGGTTTGTATTGTCTCATTTATGGGTTCCTTTGTGGAGGGTGTGTTGCGTCCTTCGTTTGCAATGCAACATTTTTACAAGCCATTGCCTTTAATTTATTATGGTCTGAACATTGAATGCTATGTGCAATGGAAAGTAAAGAGCACCACAATTCCACTTGAAGTTAGGAACACATCGAGTGTAATATGCAATAGAAAGTAAAGGACACTGAAAATGCATTCCCCATCAAGCGGGACATTTATTAATTATGTGTTTTAAAAGGTCCTTCATTTTATGGAGAAGTGTTTTATTGCTCTCAAGACCTTAGGGAGAGCATTTGGAAGGATAATTTATGGCTTTTAACTTTTTCCAGCTACAACACCTCTAGGTCTTTAGCCCCTTCTTTCCATGAAATGAGCTACAAGCCCTTCTTGGGGTCATTGAGCCCAAAAAACCCAAAAGATGAGGAAACAAAGGGGAAGAAGTGTGGAAAGTGGTAAGTATGAGTGAGCAATGATACAATGATCCTTCAAGGAACCACCTAGTAGCAACCCTTTTCCCAAGAGTGACCTACTTATTAGGAAACAATGTCAACCACCAAGGTGAAACAAGGCAAAAGGTATAATTTCCAAGAAAACGTTTTATAATCAAGAAAGGACTCTTTGCAACATGTTCAAATGCTTCAAATATTAAAGTGACACTTACCACAAGACTTGACTTGTTACCTCATGAAGCAAGACATGTTGTCTTTTGGGAGCCAAGCCAGTGTAGTGGATGATGCTTTGCTGAAATGATGATGATGGCGAATTGTGGTTAATGGAGGGGCTTTGTGAGCTATGCTACGCATTGGGTTCTCGACACTCCATGTATGCTACCTGCGAACCTCGAGACATCATCTCCTTAGTTACCCCTAAGCATGGGGGGTAACAGGGATTACACACACATTTTTCCAAGGAAAACATTGTGGGATCCCTCTCTTTTCTGAAATCTCCAAATGGAGGGTGGCTTAACTACTAGCCACAATAGCCATTGGTAATCTGAAAGGACTTGATTGGATTTGAACTTGTGACCTATAGCCTCACCATTCGAAACATGCCTTGGGTGGATGTTCAACCAATTGAGCTAGCCTTCGGGTATATATACCCCTCTTCTCCAAAATATTTGACAAATAACATCTCAACCACCAACAATAATAGCAGCTAGTAACCTTGAGGACTTGATTGGATTTGAACCTGTGAACTATTCCCAATTGATTGAGCTAACTCTTGGGGATATATATATATATATATATATATATCATTTCTACTTCAAAATTTCAACATATTATGGATGGTGTAGACCCAACTATTGGAGAGAATCGACCTAATAATGGTGGTATTCCCTTGACATGCAAAGAATTGGAGCTTGGAAGGGGTCGAGATCTTAAAGAGGAGGAGATGAAGCATTATAGCTCCACTATTTATTATGTATTTCTTTCATTATTTTCTAACACACAATTCTTCGATTTATCAAACTTCCAAGCCTCTTTTGAAATATTTTGGCTTCTAAACATGTGAGGAGATGAAACACTTTAACTCCACTATTCATTGTGTATTTCTTTCATTGTTTTCTAACATATAATTCTTCAATTTCTCAACCCTTCTAGCCTCTTTGGATTTGAAATATTTTGACTTTTAAACATGTTTAAGTTACACTAAATGTTTTAAAAACATCTCTTCTAGTGAGAAAGGTACATAGAGATACAAAACAACGCTCTTCTCTAAGAGATGAAAATTTTCCATATAAATAAGGCATTTACTAGAATTAAAAAATACAAATCCATTATGAAACATTATTCCAAGCATGGCTTGCAAGTAATCACCTTTCAATTACCCTTCAATGCCTATGGTATTCATCGTCTAACTTTAATAGTTTTTCATCACTTATATTATTGAGTTTTGTGTTGGTTGAGTGAAAGGTCCCGCCTCATAAACCCGTGTTAATATGATTTTTTTTTTTATGTCTTCTTATATTAGTTTTTTTAAGGTTTTTTATATAAATATTTTAAATATTTGTATGAGGTTGAGTGCAAAACACATAAGACAAAATTCACGATAAATCTCCATTGTTAGTTTTTTGGGTCGCCCATGCCATACTTTCTAGGATGAAAATGTCAAAGAATTGTTGAAAATTATTGAGCAAACATTTTTTTCCCTTAATAGCACAAAGCTTCCAATTAATGCACATTTAATTAGTTATAGGATGGGCACTTTCAAGTTTAAGAATTATTCTTATTATTCTCTATGTTTTATTAATTTTATTGTAGAAAAGTCTAATTTGTGAAGATTCAAAAATGTGAGTGCTTAATTGGTTTTTTCCATATTGCCCATAGATAATTTTTTGGCAAAGGAAATGTCAAGGATTTTTTAAAACTCTCGAGGCATGTTTTGTTTCTCTGTGTTAATATAAGTATTATACTTAATTAATATAATTAAATTAGTTTTGTTTGTTACAAGTTGAATATATTCAGGTTAAAAAATGAGTTGTTGATTCAAATTGGATTATTGTATAATTTGTCATTTATCTTGGTATTTTATTGGTGGAAAAATCATAGCAATTGACTTGCAGGGTTTATTTTAGTGATAGGTTTCAGTTTGGAGATTTGAGGTCCGAAACTTTCCAAAGTCATTTTCAGGCATTAAATGATATTTTTTGGGGTCAAAACTTTGAGAGCATAGCTTTCAACCCCTTGACCTTGTTCTACACATCGATACATTTCTAATTGTGTGAAAATCACTTCAATTGGAGCTTGTATGTGGAAGTTATGACTTCCGCAAGTTGACCTACCTTATTGACCACCATGGTATTGAGTGGATGCCATGTCAGGCTCCATATTCACACATGTGGGGCTAGCTACATGTGGACTTTAAAGAAGATTCTAAAAGTTTTGAGGGTCGAGGATGCAAAAACCCTAACCCTAGACAACTATCAGGCTATGTTAAATACTAGCCAGCTAGGAGGAGAATGGGTTCCATTCTTTTAGCATGTACTTGTTCCATAGTTGAGCATAGCGTCTAGGAGTGGGATTTGAGAGCATAACAGAGGAAGAAGATTTTGCAGTAGCCATTCAAGCCACAGTGTCAAGGCAAATCCATAGTGAGTGCCTCCCTTTCTTTATACTTACATTTCATTATTGAAGAAAATAGAGCAAAGCATAGGCTTCACCTTCTAGCTAAGTTTTTCTCTCGTATTGGGTTTCCTAGATACATTTTGTGTGGATGGTGTGTTCATTTGTTTAGTCTTTCATTTTTGTATTTCAGTTATTTCATTAATTTGAGCATTAAGCTAGGGATAATTCATTTAAGATCTAAGGAAAATAAACCTGCATAATAAAATATTTCATTATAATACAAGATCTGTTGTGACGAACTGTTCAAGTAGAATATCCATGACAATTTACAAATCATTTGTATTATTTTCATCTTATATTAAGAAATCAAATCTTATTAATCTTACTATACAAAGTTTGATTAGTTAAGATCTAACAATGTCATTTTTTGAGTAACCTAAGTTAACCTTTGCCACTCTATTCCACGCCAAAGTTACCCACTATAGTGTGCATCTATGTAGACAACTGTGCTATTTTGCAATTCCTTGGTCCACTTTTCATTAACTTAACTCCTCCACTCATGGACTTAAATTCGATGTTTGACTCTTAGGATCACATATAGTTTCAAGAATCCCTTCTCAATATTAACATTATTATAGTGCTTTTTCTTTTAAAATTCAAGAAAAGCATTACAATGAGTCCAAAGAGCTTAAGGCCCATAAGAAACCTATTTGCATAAGTGAGATGACCCTCAAGGGGCAAGCCACTAAACATGTAAGCATTATTCCATGCCAAAGTTGCCCACTATAATGTGCATATGTGCCAACACTCGTGCTATTTTTCATTTGATACAACATTGCACACCTATACTCAAACAATTTCTTGGTCAACTTTTCATTAACTTGACTCCACTCATGGACTTAAATTCGATGTTTGACTCTCAAGATCACATATAGTTTGGAGAATCCCTTCTCAATATTAATATTACTAAAGTGTTTTTTTCTTTTTCTACAAAATAATTTCTTTGAAATTCAAAAAAAACATTATAACTAGTCTAAAGAGCTCAAGGCCCATAAGAAACCTTTTACACAAGTGAAATGACCCTCAAGAGGCAAGCCACTAAACACTAAACATGTATGCCCTTTCATTTGATTATACTACGTTTTTATAATAAACCTATTTGTACAAATGAAATGACCCTCAAGAGGCAAGCCACTAAACATGTATGCACTTTCATTTCATTATGCTATGTTGTTATAATAAGGTTTTACTCTTCAATAAAAATAAAAAATAAAAACTTGAATTCTCACATAGCCCCAACTAGTTATTAATGTATCCAAAACATTAAATTTTGGTTACAATAAGGTGTTACTCTTTGAAAAAAAAACATAATTCACACATAGTACCAACTAGTTATTAATATATATAAAAAATTAAATTTTGGTGAGGAGCATACCAATATACCACCATCTTCACTATTGAACTACCCAATCAATTATATTATTAAAGTATTACGAATGAACAAGATGGGAAGATTATTAATGTTTTTAAAAGGAACAAGTATATAAGTATATATATTATATATATCCATTATTATTAGTTAACGTAAATCTTAGATCAATATTATTTCATTCTTAATATAGTTATTAATTTAACGAGAATTTTGACCTAGAAAATTTATATTTTTGGGTTAAAAACATTAAAATCAAAAAGTGGTACTATTGGTAGCACCTTTTTTTTGTTGTTAAAATTTTGACTTTTTTGAAATCGTGACTTTGACAATCAATACTATTGCAGACAAAAAACTTAAATCAATCCTCGAATCGAAAAGTGATGCTACCAGTAGCACCAATGTTTTTGAGTTAAAACTATGTTTTAATTAAAACAATAGTCTTGATAGTTGATACCATCATAGATAACAAACTCAAAATCGGCTCCTAAATCATTACTGGAAACTTTTATTTTATTTTTAATTTACATTAAAAAATAAATAAATTGAAAAAAGATATGCAAACAAGTTTTAAAAGACGAAAAATAAGAATAAAAAAGAAAAATAAATTATAAAACCAAAAAATAAATTAAAAACCAATTAAAAAGTCGTTTATATAAAAACCAAAAACCAAAAATTAAAAAAAACAATTTAAAAATAAACAAAACAAAAACAAAAACAAAAAAACACAAATATTGGAATGAATTGGGAGAGAGGACAATTCTCAGAATCGTGCCTCCCCCCTTCTCACATCTCGACCGTCTACCCCCTGCAGTCGCTCTCCCTATTCCCATCCCCATCCCTCCCCGTGCTACCCTTGGATAGCACCATCAAGTGGTGGGAAGGGCAGTGCAGGGGGGAGTGAGAGGGGAACGGGGAGGGCGACCACGGGGGAGAAGGGAAGAGGGATAGGGGGCAATTGGGACGCGATTTCGAGAATTGTCCACCCCCAATCCATTCCATTATTCATTTCATTTTGTGTTTTCTAATTTTTTTTTTTAATTGTTCTTTTATTTTTTATTTTTTATAAATGGTTTAGTTAATTGTTTTTTTTTTCGGTTTTTATTTGTTTTTGTTTTTTTTAGCATTTTTTATCTTTTATCTTTTGGGGTTTAAAAAAAACATTTTTTTGTGTTTTTTGATTTTTTTAAAATTGGGTTACGATTGTTTTATTTTAAAATGCTATTTCTTTTCATATTCTTTAATTTGTTTGCAAATTTTTTTTTTATTGTAAATTCAAAATAAAATAAAATTGATCAATAAACAAATTTTCAAATAACGATTTACAGTCGATTTTGAGTTTTTTTTTTATATGTGATGGTACCAGTGGTTAAGATCGTGGTTTTAATTAAGACGTAATTTTAAAGCTAAAAAAAATCGGTGCTACTAGTAGCATCACTTTTCGATTCAAAAGTCAATTTTAAGGTTTTATTTGCAATGATATTCGCTGTCAAGACCACGATTCCAAAAAAAGTCAGAATTTTAATCACCCAAAAAAACGATGCTACTAGTAATGCCACTTTTTTATTCAGGAGTTAAAAAAGTCACTAAATACGACCTCTAAAAAAACAAGAACTCTGGAGAGTTCTCATTAAATTGGTAACTTTGTTTCTTGCATTGAAACTTCACTACACTTAATAGATACCTACATTCTCTTCGGGGTTTAAAAGTATCAACCATCCTACCATCCTATTTATTATCGCAAGGTCCCTATGACCAAATGCAAGATCAAAATCGACTACTCTACAAACCTCAAGTTAATGATAATGATTCATTACTTTACATCTTTGTGTTAGAATTTAAGGGAAAAAACAGTAGCTAGCTAGAACAAAAATATTTTAATTTTAATTTCCAAACATTAGCTAATGTAATTTAGGATCAGCAAGACATTTAAATTTCTTATGCATAATCTAGTAACATAAATCAGTAAGTAGCATAACATAGACTTGAATATTACCTTGACT
>CBVK0100462716.1:0-12098 GCA_900067695.1 Picea abies
GACGACAATCTAAGCAACGAAAGAGGTGTTTTCACACTTTCAGTTGTGAAAACTGAATTGAAATCAAATTGTAATTGTCGCAAATGAAACAAATGCCTGGAAGCACAATGCGACGATACTTTGTCGTTTAGAAGACAAGGGGTGTAGGCAGCTTTTTATTAGGAAAAAATAAAAAATGAATTGGCTGCCAACACTAGGACAAGGTCTCCTTCAGAGAAAATACGAGGACGAATGGACCGATCATACTGACACTTGACTTTATGTTTGTGAGCCTCGTTATCCAAGGCTGCATCCTAATGCTGCTCATCGATCTACTCAAGATATAATAATTTCTCTTCAAGCAATGAAGTGTCTGGCAATAACTATACTTCCAAATTTAGAGAGGGGATCTAGCACTCTATAGGTAAGACTGCTTCCAACCCATAAATGAGTTGAAAAGGTGAGAAACCGGTTGCAGTCTTAACAGATGTTTGGTAGGCCCATAATGTAGAGTACAACATCAATTTCCATTTTGACATGGTCGAATTGATCATTCGCTGTAAGATAATATTAAGGGATTCATTCATAGCTTCCACCTAACCATTTTCTTGTGGGTAGTAGGGTGATGAATTTTCTTGCCTCAACCCAATATTTGATGTTAAATCAGACATCATTTTGTTATGAAAGTGATTGCCATGGTCAGTGACAATCTCTCTCGGGATGCCGAACCTTGCTATTATTTGGTTAAACAAAAAGAGAGTTGTAGTCTCGCCATCATCTTTAAACGTTGGCATAGCTTTGACCCACTTCGTGAAGTAGTCTACTACTACGATGATATAATGGTGCCCCCTTGCAGAAGGAGGGTTTCATGTAGCATAATCAATTCCCCACTTGGTGAAGGGAAAAACTGTGATGACGGGAAACATGGGAGCGGGGTGTGCCCTCATCTTCCGAGAGAATATCTGACATGGGTGGCACTTCTTGACCGATTCAAGATAATATTTGATTAATGTCAGCCAAATGAAATCAGCTCATAGAATCTTTTGGGTTGTTTCCAACCTAGACAAATGACCGCCACATGCTCCAGTGTGGCAAACGTTGAGCACAATTTTCACTTCTTAATGGGTGAGACACCGACAAAGGATGCAATCTACACCTCGACGATACAGAGTGTTCTCGAGTATGAGATAGTTTTTGGCCCGATGGTGTATGCGGCGACGCTCATCAGGAGAAGCAAAGGTAGGGCACTTAAAAGTTTGGAGATAGACTAGTATATCTCTATACCAGGGGTCCGAATACGCAATCAGAAACATGTCTCCTTTGATAGGTGAATCTTCAGGTATAACATCACTTGATTCGATTGGAAGTTCTGAAATGAGTTTTGCAAAGACCAACGACTTTTTGGATTTCGCCGAAACAAAATCCAAGTTGAATTCCTGGAGGATAACTATCCATCTACTGATATTTCCGTCGATCACACGTCATGTCAACATGTATTGAAACAGATTCACAACGGTGATGATGATGGTCTTGCGAAACAATATGTAATTATAGAAACTTTGGATAGCATGAACTGTTGCCAACGCAAGTTTTTCAATGTGGGAATAATTGAGTTCCGGTCCAACCAAGCCTCGGCTCAGGTAATAAATCACGTATTCTGAGAGAAAATCATCCTCCTGAACCAAGACCATACCGATGGTTGACTCTGCAACGGCTAAGTACAATAAGAAATCTTTATTATAATTGGGTCGCTGAAGTAGAGGGGTGGATGTAAGGGTGTATTTCAACGCTTCGAAAGAGTGTTGAGCGGATTCGTCCCAATGAAAAGGAACATCCTTCTTCATTAAATGCATAAAACCCTTTGTGATCTTGGCATAGTTCGCGATGAAACGTCGTAAAAAGTTCTCTTTTCGCCGTAGACTCTGAAGTTGAGGGATTGTGCACGGGGGAGGCAACTAAACTATCACCTCAACCTTTAGAGGATTGACCATGATCCCTATTGTTGAAACTATAAAACCTAGCAGATGACTCGATGTGATGCAAAAATTGCATTTGTTTGGATTCAAGTGGATTCGGTAGTAGCGACATCGCTTAAAGATAAGTTGGAGGTGTGCAGGATGATCATCTCTCTTGTGATATCGTGATGCTAAATCATCGAGATAATCCTTGACTATGTGTTTGAGGTCGTGGAAAGAAAAAGAGATGGCCCGCTGAAATGTAGCTCCAACATTTTTTAGACACAAAGGCATCTTCTGATAAGAAAATGTACCCCACGGATAGATGAAAGCAGTTTTGTGTTGGTCTTCAGGCTTGATCTGTATCTGATTGTATCCTGAAAAACCATCCATGAAAGAAAAGGCTTCACAACCTGTGCATTCATCGACTATTTGGTCAATAAATGGTGTGGGGAAATTGTCTTTTGGATAGGCCTTGTTCAAATCATGAAATTTCGTACATACGCGAATCGTACCCTATTTTTTGTTGACTGGGACGGGATTTGACACCCATTGAGTCAATTGGATGGGGTAGATGAAACCATCTTGGAGTAGTTTCCCTACTTCATCCTTAATAGTTATTGCTTTCCTAGGGTTGACTGGATGAAGCTTCTATCAAACCAACTTAGCATCAGAATATTTCATGATTTCATGTTCGACAACTCTTGGATCTATGTTTGGCATTTCCTCATAAGACCAAGAAAACACGTCGTGGAATTCTTTAAATAAATCTGTGTATATTTGAATCTCCTTAGGGGAGCAGTCTGCTTCGACGAAGATATTCTCCATGATGCTAGGGATTCTGGAGATATCGATAGGTATCGTTTGAGTAATGGTTTCCATATTTCCTTCAACGTGCATAGCGAAAGGATTGATAGGAAAATCCTTATCTCCAATAATAGTCAGAGTGAATTCACCTGCTTCAATTCTTCTTAACTCTGGGAGGAAGTATGATTGGTGATGAAGATCATCCCAGGGTCTATCCAGACTAGTCATTGCCTCAATAATCGCCTCGTCTGAGGGAAAGAGTAAGTCTAAAGAATCAATATCGATGAGGGAACCTTGAGCCCATATAGGCTCAAGAACCGGATCTAAATATTGTGCGAGATTCGGATCGGAGTCAGCGGAAGCTTGCTGGACTGTAGAGTATGAAACTTCTACCACGGACAAAGGCATGGCCATTCTATGGTGCCCTGTCCCTTCCATCGTGGCTGATGGGGAAGGAAGAGTCCACAGATCGTTAAAGTAAGTCATGTGAAATGATGATATTTGAAATATTTCGGCCCTAGGCTGGTCGGGGACAACCGACATGTAATGGACATTGCCAGTTGGAGGCGGGTAATCAAAAGTACCCATCAAAGGTGGTCACAAACCAACCCCTACGTTGACGATGTCAGGTTGAGGGTTATCAATCATCGGGACCGTGGATACCCCCGATGAAGGGTCAGGATGGGAGAAGGATAATTGATCAATGGTCATGATCCGGCCCTTGTGTGGAAACATAAAGACCCGGAAAACTATCATGACTATTTCTTGCATAGCATAGGTCCAACTCATTCCTAACAAGAGTTTGTAGGCGAAAGACGCATTGACCACTTCAACTTCGATGCACATAGTCTTTCCTCCTAACTGCATGGGAAAAGAGGGGATGATTCCATGTGGTCGGAATGAATGACCACCGAAAGCGGTAGGATTTGGAGGTGATGGGGAAAAAACAGGTTGGTCGATGGCCTTCCAACAAACCAAAGACATTACGCATGTTGAGGCATCCTCATCAACCATCGTGCGGAAAATTTTCTGAGTAAAAGTTTTCGTGGTGTAAACCACTACTATCTAAAACGCTACGTGGTAAAGAAGACGAGGTTTTAAGTCGGTCATATCAAGCATGATCGTTCCTGGATTACGAGTCTCAACAGATCCTAAGGAAGCTAGCAGAGCCTTTCTATAGGAAAGGAATCTCTGGAGGACTTCCAAAGCTGACGTCGCACAAAGGGTTTGTGACAAATCCTCCACCACGGAGTAGTTCTGGGTAGCCCTTGCATTTGGGTTGTGCGAAGCTTTCTTGAATGCACCTTTGGGGATGCGTGTCATTGTTTTGCCCAACGTCTTCTCAATATGGAGAGGAAGAGATGGGTTTTCAGATTCTTTACCCTTCTCATGAGTGTTTTCATTCCGTAGTCACGTGTCCTATTCATTATGTCAATGCTACCTTTCATCATGTACACATTCGCAGATGAAGGATTACTCAAAGACGAAGGGGGTCCCTGACCAGCCCCTTCCGTGCTTGAAGAGGCTTGAGATAAATTTTTCCCATGCAGAAATGGATTTGTTAAGCCGACAGGCGACTGTTGTGCCAATAACTTCTGGGCCTCTACAAGCCGAGGGCATTGGTGAGTTGGATGGTCTTCCTTGTAAAGATTACACAGATATTTCGACTTCTTCTTTTTAGTGTTTCCCTCGCTAGAATTATTGGTAGGTTTCTTATCCCCCTTACCCTTCATTCGTTGTTTCTTATTTCCATCAGGTTGCTGGGTGGACTTCGGATTTTTCAATTGCACACTGTGTACATCCAACATTTGAGTAGGGGGAGCAACCAAACCAGTGGTCTGGTTGGCTTTTGTCTGTTGTATTGATAATTGCTGCAATTGATTTGACAGCTGATCAACGGGCTTTGTTTGTGAAGAACCTACAATACCATCGGCATGTGGTCCAGACCTCTGTCTGGTCTTTTCAAGTATCAAACTTGGTGCATTTGGAAAAACTTTGTAAAGTAAACCAGACTGAGAGTAAATTGGTTCTAGCTGTTGGGCTCTCATGATCGATTCTTCCTTTGAAAAGACCCTTGAGGTTGTGACATATTTAGATAATTGAGGTACCAAAGACTTAAGGAACCACTCAAGCAGGAATGATGGTGGGACTGGCACTTTTATCAAACTCTTCCAACGTCTCCATTCTCGGATGTGATCTAAGATATGGCCTACTTTTGTCTGTTCAAAGTTGGCCAGCAATTCTATGTTGGCATCGTATCTCATAGGTAATTGAAAATGGTTTAAAAATCCATTTCCAATTCGCCGAAGGAAGAGTATATTGAGCGATATATCTCGATGTACCATTTCACCACACTCTCGATGAGAGTGTGTTGAAACAAACACAATTGGACGGAGTCGTCTCTCAAAGAATTGGACGAGCACCATAAATGGAAGGTAGTCACATGATCATATGGGTCTTCGTTAGGATTGGCCTCAAACTTTGGGATGTACGAAGGAAAATTGGTCATCATAGGGGGCCAAAAGGAGCCTGGAGTTTGGTTGGAACCAGGTTGCTAGGAAAAGTTAGGTTGTTGGCTAGGGTTCTGGTAATAACCATGACTGTGACCAACGTATGGATTCTGAACTTGTTGAGACATAATTGACTGACTCCTATAATAGGATGTAAAGGGATGGGCTTGCGTCACATTCCAAGGATTTTGGGAAGGGTTGCCCTTTTCCGATCCGACGAGCATAGGTGTTGAGCCTTGCTCGGGGTTCCATTGGTTATGGAAGAAGTTTCCCCGGTCGAAATCCCTAACAAGGGAACTGATCCCTGCCATAGATTACAAGGTCCTTGTGAGGAAGGAATTCCTAAGTTTTCCCCCTGTGCAGGAATAGTACCCTGTGCAGCTAATTTTTCCATAACCGAGGTCACCCTCGGCCGAGATGGTAGCTGGCGAGAAAGCGTTGTTACAAAATGCACCAAAAAAATAGAACAGTGTTGAACCTACTGACATGCTATAAGTAGGAATTCCTTGAATACCTTCTCCAAACGAACTATAGTTTACGTTCGGCCTAGTAGGGTGTTGGTGAGCACCATCGAGTGAAGGGGACGAAGGAGGTATATCACCCCCTCCATAAGGGAAAGAGTTATAGGGAGATGAAGTGCCCCCATGGATCCTTGCAGAGGAGTGTTGAAGCTCCCTGCCCCAAGACCTAACGTCTATAGAGTGGAGTGGGAGAGGACAATGTTCGTACCAAATCCAGGCATCTCGTATGAGAACAGAGGGCCTATCACACTCTGGGTGAATGGAGCAGTGATCGTTGCCATAGACGGAATCAGACCATTTCCCGAGGTAGAGGCAGTCGAGACCACAGTGGTCCAGACCGATGATGGTTGTTTAGGAGGCAGAAAACCCCCTATAGTGATAGCTGTAGAGGAAATATGAGTATTCCTTGAAGAAGTAAAAGCATTTGTTTCCATCGCCACTTGTGACACTACCTGACGCTCATAAGGTTGAACCTGTACAATGATGGACACCGATAGATTAGTGATTGGAGGGTTATATGGACGAAGAGATTGCACTCTGAGGTCAGAAATGATTGGTTCCTTCAGAATCAAATATTCTCCTCTCGGAGATGAGTCGGGCACAGTTTCCTGTAACCCGGTCACCTCAAAAAACCCTTGCTGGTCTATTTTTCTTCTTAGCGGTGGCGTGGGTGGATCGAGATCAACTGACGGTAGGCCCAAAATCCTTCGTGACCAGAGGAGCTCCTAATCCTCCACTATGAGATAATATCTATGACACACTAGGGCTTTCTATAATCATTTTTTTAAAAACCAACACACACCAGAAAAAGTTCCTATGAGGTAAGACAAGCAAATCACTAGCTAGTTCGAAGAATAGTTACAACAACCAACACTAGAGAAACTTATTGGTGCAAGTGAAACTTGAATATGGAATCACCCTCCAGGTATACTCTACAAAGCATCACCCAATGTCTACCCTAGGTACCGCAATATACCTCCACAGTCACCTGTGTAAGTCACTAAGATAAAGGCAACTAGGTTGCCAGTGCGTGAACAGTCACTAGGTGGGTACAGTCGACAATCGAGTGGACCACAATGAGCAGGGTATCAAGCCCAAAACCTATCAAGGGTATCGAAAGCAAGTGTTATGGAAGATGGCTAAGGACATAGAATGGATTCGAGACCCACGAAGATCCATGGAAAATGTGATCAATGGAATCCCAAGATAAGCCCTCTATATGTGTTCCCCACTACTTTTGGTCTGGCTTTGGAAGGGTTATCTCTGCTACCTTTCTACACGTGACCTCTTGTTTATCCCCTATGTTAGAGGGGGGTCCCAGATAACTTTCACGGTTATTGGAATTTTAGGCACTCCCTATCTCAAAATCTTATGTTTGTTTTTGTAGCCTTGAAGAGTTTCCTCTCCAATCCTAAATCAAGGCTCTAGATTAGACTAAATTGATGAACCCTTCAAACACAAAGTCTAATAACTTTTAATTAGGCATTAATTTTAATGGTTGTCTTAAGTCAAAAGGAACGAAAGTGAAACTAGTGATGTTCTTTAAGAGACGAAAGAGAAGAGCATAAGATGATACTGGAAACAAAAATACTTCTTTCTTTACAAATAAAGATTTTCCAATTGAAACTCTTTCACCAAAATTTTCGTAACTACTTTTCTCAGATCTTTGAAAAGAAAAAATAGAACAAGATTTCGCTCGACTACAAGCTACTTAATGTCCTAACCATTCAAGTAAATAACTTAAGAAAACTTTATTTTTCCTTGGTAAACAAAGCAACTAGCCTAAACTACTTTACCAAACAAAGTAATGAAAGATTTTTTTTTATTGTTTTATGCTTCAAAACAAGAAATTTGAAAATGAATTTCTTTTCTTCTAAAGAAAAATAGGGAAAAATACCGACAAGACAAGACCAAGAAATAACTTCTGGCCCAATCGAAGATCGCAGGGAGTCATTGGCAATACCAAACAGGAAGGTCCAAGCAGACTCACCAACTTGTCTAAAAACCCTATTAAAGAAAACACAAGAAATATTTTGATGAAAACAAATCTATGCTAAGGTCATACCTAGGCTGCAGACTGCTAAAACAGAGACCATGGCTAGAGCAAGAAGACCCCTGAGAAGTATGACTTCTGATAGGGAAGGGGATGACTGCGTCTTCTTTGCAAAATATCTTCTCAACATAGGCATGCTACTGTCACTTCAGCAGCCAGCGTATGTACGTAGGCTGTCCAAAGGTAGGGTGCATATGCACGCGCTCATGCCCACTACAGGTCGTGTACACCTCTGTAACTCTTCAAAAAAATGAAAAAAAAATAGTCTAGCACAGGAAGAGAGTAATGGTATGGAAGACCAACATCCCTTGATGACACAGAAGCTCACAGAAACTCAGAAAACAATGAATGAACTCATTCAAAGTACCCAAAAATAAATATTCCCAAAGACCCTAGAGGCATCCCCAGTATGGTTGCCAATTCTGCTATAGCGGGAAAACCCCTCTACGGACCACACAAAGGGCCTAAAGTGTAGGCAGAGCTAACCGTCTAAAGTCTCCTTCTAAAGTATCCTACTTTTTATCACTATCCCAACATTATCCCATAATCATACATAAAATACAAGAGAGAGGGATCCAGTAGGCCTACCTTAAACTCTGCGTTCGACGTCAATCCCTTTTCCCTTGGTTGTTTCCTAACTGCAAATATCCTCCCAAGGCTGATCTGCATTCATCAAAATACAAACAAGAAACTATGAGCATGCATTCTACATATGGATTAGTGGGTTAGACAACATAAAAAAGAAATGTAAACAAATCATATAAGTTTAAGACGTCATTTGGCAGGATGGAAAAAGCACTTCTTTATATTAATCTCACAAACGTCGCTTACAACATGAGACCAACACTGCTCCTCGAACTTGGTCCTAGGATCCTCTTCACCATGTATCAACTGCTTCCACGTCTTCTTCTCCTCTTCAGTTCTCTCTTAGGGAAATGGTAAGGGATTTACAATTGGGGCAAAGGGGGATTGACGAAATGGGTAGAGTTTCTTTTCTCTCATGCCTCTTCTTGCAATGGGACCCCAACCCCTTCTTTTATAGGCCAAAAGGGACAGTAATGGTTGGGGTGTCTGGCTATGGGAAGTCAAACAGTTAAGTAACAGATTGGAAACCAGTATCCTATGCAAATTTCCACATTTTGCGATATTTTGTGAGTGTACGCGGGCTGTAGTGGCTCAACAAGCATGTGTACGTAGGCAGTAATGGTGTAGGGCGTGTACACCTTCAAAATGATGGTTTTTAGAAGAGTTGTTCAATAATGTCTTGGTAAATATAGAAATTTATATGACCTGATGTCAGGTATGCATGTCAGGTGCAATTTAGGGTTATAACAATCACCACAGATAAGGAAAGGATATCGAGGTTTATACTTATCCTTATCATCAATAGACTGTGTCTTGGGTTTATCAGATTGCAGATTATTATTTCTATCCTCCTTATTCTTACCCTTTCCTTTTTTAGATTTATTTTTTCCAACAGGAGTGGATTGAATAAAGTTAACCTCGGAAGCTTTTTCGGTGGAAGGAGTAGGAGTCGGAGCATTTTGAACATTAGAAGAAGAAGATTTGGGATTGGTGTGATTGGATGACGTGGATTTAGCGTTAGCGTGGAAAGTTCCAATCACACCATCGAAAGTTCCAATCACACCATCAATAGCATGAGAAGTTGTTGGGGTTGTTGAGGTAGCGGTGGTAGAAGGGCGAGGAGAATCAGGGAGTAAGTCGTAATGAGTGTTTGTTTGCGAATAAACGAGATCTAGGTACTGAGCATGACTAATTGCCTTATCTTTAGTGAAAAATCCACGCATGGAAATATCACGAGAGATTTTATTGACAAATTATTTGGTGAACCATTCAGCCAATAATTGATCAGGAAGGTCGAGTTTGAACAAACATCATCTTCATCTCCACTCATGGATGTGATCAGAAATATGAGTGGCCGAAGATTTCTTAAAGGAACTCAAAATATTGGTTCCTGTCTCGTAGTGGATGGGCAATTGGTAATGTGTGAGAAAATCCATGGCGACAGTGTTGAAGTCGTTAAAGAAACCTCGTGGTAATTCTATGTACTACTTTGCGGTCGAACCCGTGAGAGTTCGTTGGAAAATTCATAACCGAATGGAGTCATCCATCAAAGAGTTGGACGAGCACCAAAGGTGAAAAGTCATAACATGGTTGTTTGGGTCTTCTCCCAGTTTACCATCAAATTTGGGAATGTTGGATGGTAACTTGGCTAGTATGATGAGCCAATGGGGAGAATGTAAGATAGGATCATTCAAGATTCTAGACAAGTTCGGTAAATCCAAAGTGGCTAAAAAGGGAAACTGTCGATTAACTTGAGGGTACTGGTGACTTTGGGGAGGAAGTCCTATCGGTATACCAGTAGGACCATAAGCAATTTGCATGTAAGTCAAAGTTCCTGACAGATTCAGATGTGGATGGGGAGGCATGTAGCCCATTGGGTTGCATTGGTCAAAAATGTTCCCTTGAGAAGGGAGACTAGAGTGAACATGTGGACCCCAAGTAGGATTCAAAGAACCTGGATATGGCTGGCCTAAGTGAGGGGGAACAAAAGAGTTAACGTGGGGTTGTTTCCCCCGAGATGATTGTGGATTTCCTTGGGCAAGGAGATTCCAAAGGTGTGCTAGTGATCCGGATGTGTTCTGTTCATACAGTGGGTTATAGAGTCTAACCTGAGGTTGTCCTCCAAGTGGAGGATACCCCCCAATGTTAGATTCCCCCCCAACGAGAGTCTGGTAACCAGAAGTGGATGGATGATGGGTACTTCCAATTCGATTGGAGCCACTAGGGCCAGATCCCCCAGGAAAAGGTGGATAAGATCCTCTGGAGAGGACCTGGGAAGGTGTAGGAGCAAAACCAGTAGCAACATTGTACCCAAGTGAAACAAAAAGTCCAGAAAATCCAGATGGAACCTGGGTAGGGATGGTGGTGGAAGGATTCAAAGCGTGATACCTAGGAGGAAGTGACGGGATAGGTCTAGACGAAAGTGGTGTAGCAATGGGAGCTTGGTTAACCACCACATTTCTGGTGGGAATAGTCGTAGTGTGTGGGACCATAGTAGCATGGTCCATCTAGAGAGAAAAATTTGAGCTAGGACCAACTGGCTGTCTGTCTGGAACGACGATGATGTTGTTAGTTGTACCTGAAAAATGGTCTAAGGGTATCATGTAGGTAACAGACGTTTCGGGCAGTTGGGAGATGAAAGGTATATCAACACCTGCCCCTGAGCCATAAAGGTCATGCACCATGCGAGGCAGGCTTCTAAATATGTCCGTAGTCCAAAGGGGATTCTTGGATCCAGGGCCTGTATGGGGTCCGGTTATTATTCTAGAAGTGTCAACAACAAGTTCTCATGATGAATTCAATCGAATAATACGTCTCTCGTATCCAGGAGGTATATGAAAATCCTCTAGAGAATCATAAATAATTCAAAAACTTTCTAAAGAGGCAGAAACTTCCTCTTGTGAGGTTACGATGTCCTAGACCTATCTGTTGAGGAGAGCCCTCCGGTGGATTATTAGGAAAAGGTTGATAACCCTCTATATCTTCCGGGGATAGCCCTTGCATCCTGCATGAATGACGTGGAGGGTCTTTGTTGGATGAACCAAATATTTTACGGAAAAAATATATGGCCAACTACGTAAACAAACAACACTCGCTAATAAAATCTAGAAATCAAACCATGCAAACAAACCTTCTTATTTCTAAGTCACTGGTTGGTGATGAAATCCAACATCATGAAGTCAATACAAGAAGGGGCTAGGATAGAGTAGGTGGAAAAGTTACGTTGACGACCTACTTAACAGACTTACACCCTGATGCAAGCCCCCACACATAATTGTGGGTATATCCTCCAAGGAGCCCGAGTGATTTTCCCCAACGTCGATTCCAGGTACTGTGAAGACTTTCCCTTCCATAGTCACCTCGTGTAAGAACCTAAATATATAGGCTACTAAGGTTATTGAGAAAAACAATGATGCCTAGGGAAACAATCGACAGTCCGATCCACGTTGAAGGGCAGGGTATCTAGCCCGAAATCAACTCGAAAGGCTTACACTCATAATTGTGGGTATACCTTCAAGTGATCCCTGTAATACTTACAATATCTACAATAAGACCAACAAAGCAGGGTGAGTAACTCTTCCAGCCTTAATGCGACCTCAGGTTTGACCCTTGTGTGAGAAGGGCCTCCTAGGACAAAATGTGTTTTATGCTATAGTGTGTTTTATGCTTTGGAGGTGAGATCGGAAGA